>ML267163.1:9383-57679 GCA_005239495.1 Nicotiana undulata
TGTATGTATGTATGTATATATATATGTATGTATGTATATATATATATGTATGTATGTATATATATATATGTATGTATCTGGGATATGGGAACGATTATAGCGTTATATACGCACCACCACCTGATCATTTGCTATACGTTGATGATTTTGCCCACAGTGGCCAATATGATATGATGGGATGCCCTCATAGGCCTGATGATGTTATGAAACATGTACCTATTGACGACATGACATTCATATGCATATGCATGACACTTTAAGTATTTCATGATTTACAGAGTTATCCAGACTTACAGGTTGAGTCATTTACTCTATATTTCTTCCATGTCTGTTATGTGCTTATTTATGTGCCTTAAATGCTCGGTACATTATTCGTACTGACGTTCCTTTTTCTTGGGGACACTACATTTTATGCCCGCGGGTCCCGATAGACAGATCGAGAGCGCTCCAAGTAGGCTATCAGCTCAGCGGAAGATGTTGGTGCACTCTATTTTCTTTGGAGTTGCTCGTTTGATTAGTATGATTTAGACGTGTATTGTTTTATGGCGGGAGTCTGTCCAGACCTTTACAAAAATTATATATTCTTATAGGCTTGTAGACATATGTCATGTACCGAAAAGATTGTTTGGCCTTGTCGGCCTATGTTTAGTATACGAGTCGATATTTGGTCTTATAGGCCCATATGTCTTTTGTATAAATTGGTATCTCAAGTTGTATTATACTTTTCTCACGGCAACCTTCCAGCTCAGTTAACTACGATAGTATGATACGTTATGTTGGTACTCAGTCGAGTAAGCTACCCGGTGCATGTCGTGGCCTATCAGTTTGGTTTGTGGCAATAAGCCTCCCACCAACTGAAAGCAGTCCAAGAAAACCGAAAAGCAGTGAACGAGACCCCACTGGTCTCAATAATACCTTTTGTACGAAGAACCCGCTGACAGTTGCCCAAGAAACTCTTGGTATCCTCCGACTCTACCCCACTGAAAGTTGGAGGCTAGAGCCTCCCAAACCTCTCTTGTCTCCTCTGCTCATCATCTGTCATAGCAGGAACCACATTGGCCGTAGCAGCGCCAACCGGTTGGGATAGGAGTGCCCCCGGGACTTGAAGTCCTTGTATCACCTGCTTTGGTGTACGGGCGGCGGGAGTCCGAGAACCTCCACTAGCCTGAAAAGTGATTGATGTCGCCGGAACAGAAACTTCCTGAGCAAGAATGGTGCACACTGTCAGAATTTGAGCCAAAGCCTCCTGAAGGCCTTGAATCACAATGGGCACAACTGGTGCCTGAGCTGGCTCCACTAGCTCAACCATATACTTTCTCCAAAGCTGGAGCGACTGGCAGATCTGCAGGGAGGAGCTGCACCTCTACCCCTACCGTGACCTCGGCCTCTCGTGGCCCTAACTGATAGTATTGGTGGTTTTCCATTATGTCCGGTAGCACGTGTCCTCACCATCTGTGAGAGAATAGAATATCAAATGTTTAGTTATCGGAATTAACAGATTTGCACGACCTGAATTCAAGAATGTGAAGCTTCCTAAGGGTTCTATAGCCTCTCAAAGATAAGTACAGACGTCTCCGTACCGATCCACAAGACTCTACTAAACCTGCTCATAACTCGTGAGACCTATGTAACCTAGGCTCTAATACCAACTTGTCACAATCCAATACCAAACCTCGTGGTGGCTCCTATCATGGAACTAGGCAAGCCAACAACTCAAACATTTCAACATTATAGAGGCTTTAAAAATAGGGAAGCGATTAAATTTAAAGAAAACCATTTAAAAACAAAATAAAATTTGTAACTCAATACAAATGTCTCCCAAAACCGGGTGTCACGGACATGGGCATCTATACAGGGATAAGGTCTAATACAACGTCTAAAGGATAAGAACTGAAACATAAAAGATAAAGAAGGAGAGTCAATGTATGTGAACGCCATGCAACTACCTAAATAATCTCCAAAGATCCCGACTCGACAACTTACCTTCAATCGTGACGGGAAGAACCTGGATATGCACATGAGGTGCATGGTGTAGCGTGAGTATAACCAACTCAATAAGTAACAAATCCAAACTTTGAGCTGAAAGTAGTGACGAACTCAACTACTATAGTTCAATATAGAAATAACAGTGCAAAAACGGAGACATGCTTGCAAGTTCAGCAGTTAAACTCAATATCGTAAGGTATATCAATTTCTGAATAAGATGAAGCATATAACCTCTCTACTTCTACATGTCAATGCACATGTTGTATGTGATTCACCATGCTAAAAGACTTGTGTGATCGCACTCTCGAAATGCTCAATCACTCAGTATTGTATATGGCCAATCCGGCACAAGGAAGATCCATCTCGGAACATATACATCAACTGACCATTAGTCTCTCAGTATTGGTTAGGGCCAATCCAGCCCTCGGGGAAGATACATCTCATGTAAAATGCTACGCACAAGATCCATGTCAAGGGAAGATCCATCCCTCAATATAAATCAATCGCGCTAACTAGGGTGTGTGCAAACTTCAGAGGGGATCCTTCAGCCCAAGCGCTATCATAAATCAATAAAACCCGTTGCGGTGTGCAGGCCTGTCCCATAAATGTCACTAATAATTAGGGCCTCAACCTCACTCAGTCATTAATCTATCCAGTCTCTCTCTCTCACGGACTCACAATGTCATGAAACTAGCCTGAAAATAATGATATGATGTATCAATAAATAACAACAGAGACTGAGATATGAAATTTAATAAATGAATATGACTGATTACGAAAATTTAATGAAATCAATTAGTCAACATCAAGAGACGACCACTATGGTATATCGACAAATATCCTAAACATGATCTCTAGCATGATTAACAACTTGATTACTTTATCACATGATGAATACACGAATATTAACAAGATAAATCAACTATACAGTGCCATGGAATCGACCAGATCACAATTGTCACAGTGCACGCCCGCACACCCGTCCCTCTGCATGTGTTCCACCTCAATACCAATCATATAACTCAAAATTCGGGGTGTCGAATGCTCAGAGACAAGTTTAGAAGTATTACTTACCTCAATCCGAGCAAAACTCTACTCCAACACACCTTTACCTCACAAATCGGCATCCAAGTATCCCTAATCTGGCCACAAACAGTACGATACAATCACTATGGGCTGAAGGAATCAATTCCACAAGAAAATACGAAGTTATTAATCAAAATCTTAAAAAGAGTATCATAGCCGACCTCAAAGCCGACCCCAGGCCCACGTCTCGAAATCCTAAAAAGTCACAAATACCAAAAGCCCATTCAACCACGAGTCCAACTGTATAAATTTTATCAAAATCCGACACCAAATCGTCACCCAAATCCCCCAGATAACCCTCCAAGTACCTAGCCTAAAACCCCCAAATTTCACCTCAAAACCACACAATCTAGTTGGGAAAATCAATGGGCAAAAAAATTATTGATCAAAAACGAGAATAAGAAGCTTACCTCAAGAATCACTTTAAAATCCTCTCAAAAATAGCCAAACCACGAGCGCAAAATGTTAGAAATGGTTAAAATCTCGAAACCCTAGTTTTTATATGTTCTGCCTAGTATTTCTGCACATGTGCCAACTTAGTCGCTTTCTGCAGGGGTCCAGTTCGCTTAAGCGGACTCAGCTCCCTCTGCCCATTCTATTGCCTGCGGTGGCTCACCACATATGCGGTCACGCACGTGTGACAAAACCTATGCACCTGCAGCCACTGCTCACACCTCTCCAAAACTTCGCATCCGCTGCCTTCCCTGCATTTGCAAGCTTGCACTTGCGATCCAGCAAAACCCAAGTTCAGCAGTCTTCTAATTCAAACCTTGGTCAGAAAACCATCCGAAATACCCGAGGCCCCTCGGGACCTCAACCAAATGTTCCAACAAGTCTTAAACATCATACAGACTTAGTCGAGCCCTCAAATCCCCTCAAACAACATAAAAACATGAATCACACATAAATTCAAGCCTAAAGAACTAAGGAAATTCCAACTTCTTCACATAACGCTGAAACCTGTCAAATCACATCCGAATGACCTCAAACTTTTCACACAAGTCACAAATTAAACTACAGACCTACTCCAACTTCCGGAACCCCAATACGACCCCGATATCAAAAAGTCCACTCCCTATCAAACTTCCCAAATTTCCAGTATTCGCCATTTCAAGCCTAATTCAACTACGGACATCCAAATCACAATCCAGACACACTCTAAGTCCAAAATCACCCAACAGAGCTAACAGAACCATCAAAACTCCATTTTGAAGTCGGTTACACATAAGTCGTCATCCGCTCAACCATTCCAACTTAAGCTTCCAACTTTTAGAATAAGTGTCTCAATTAATTCCGAAATCCCTCCGGACTCGAACTGACTACCCTGGAGAGTCATGTAGCAGATGTAAAGTACAAAATAAGCAGTAAATGGGGGATGGGAATACAACTCACTAAAGTATAATCGAGAGCTACCACAAGAATCTATGATTTACCAGAAGTTGATTCACTCCATCATAGCAATTAACATTTGTTCTTTCTCATGAACACTCCTAACTATGTCGGTACCAACCATGTCAATGTTTGATTGAGTTTTTGTGTGTGTATTTCTTCTCTTCTTTCTCTAGCTTTTATTTTTTTCATAAATGGGACAAAACAAAAGGAAGGGTTCACCCAGTTTTTTGGGTTCTTGAATTTTAACTTAACAAATTTTCCTTTATTTTTTTGAAGTTTTGGCCTAATCAAATTCTTTTTGGGATTTTTTTATGAAATGAGACCGGACCCGAAGGTTGCCTACGTATCTCGTTGAAATGAGAATCAGTTAAAGCGTAGTTCAAGGCAGGCGAAATTAATTTTTTTTTTATTTTCACTTAATTTGTTTTTATATTTTTGAAGAAGAGAATTTGTCCTGTGATTTTTGATAAAGACAACTGAATGTAAAACATGCCTTTTGGTTACCATTCCTAAGCAATATCGGAGTATTGAATGATATATGGGTATTGGTATCGTTCTGATGCGATATCAGAGAAATGAATATAAGAAGGGCTTTGGTACTGTTCCGATGCGATATCAGAGCATTGAATGTTAGAGGGTCTTTGTGGTTACTGTTCCAAAGCGATATCGGAGCATGGAAAGGAAAATAAAATGATGGGCTATGTAACGTTCCATATAGGAGCATTGAATAACAAAGTAAAATAATGGGTTGTGTACCGTTCCGTATAGGAGCATTGATAGGAAAGTAAAATGAAGGATTCTGTACCGTTCCGCATAGAAGCATTAAATGTTAGACGGGGCATGGTAACATTCTGTTTAGAAGAGTGATAGGAAAGTAAAATGACGGGCTATGTTCCATTTCGTATAAGATCATTGATTGGTGGACGGGAATGGGTACCATTCCATTTTGGAGCGCTGACAAAATAAGTAAAGTGACGGGCTATGTATTGTCCCATATAAGAGCATTAATTGCTAGACGATGCTGGATACCATTCCGTTTAGGAGCGCTAACAAGAATTTTAATGACGTGTTGTGTATTGATCCATATAGGAGCATTGATTGTTAGACGGTGATGGGTACCATTCTATTTAAGGGCGCTGACAAGAAAGTAAAATGACGGTTTGTGTACCGTCCTATATAGGAGCATTTATTGTTAGATGGGTCTGGGTCCCGTTCCCATTAGGAGCGCTGATATGAAAGTAAAATGATGGGTTGTGTACCGTTTCGTATATGAGATTGATTGTTAGACGTGGATGGGTACCATTCCACTTAGGGCGTTGACGGGAAAGTAAAATGGTGGGATGTGTACCATTCCATATAGGAGAATTGATTGGAAGGTAAAATCTCCACGCAATGGCAGGGACATGAAAGTAAATCTTCGCACGATGAGAGTGAGTGAAATGTAAAACTTCGCACGACACGAGCGTCAGGAATTGAAATATCCACACGATGGGATTATTTTTTGACTTTTGAAAAATGAGATCAAACTCGGGGAAGGTCCTTCATTGATGATCCTTTTATTTTTTAAAAATAAGATCAAACTCGGGAAGGGCCATTGATTGATAATTTTTGATTTTTTTATAAAATGAGATCGACTCTAGGAAGTGTACTTGATTGATGATTTTTAAATTTTTTTAAGAAAAATGGGATTGAATCTAAAAAGGGTCCTTGATTGATCTTTTGATTTATTTGAAAAATGTGACCGAAGTCGAAGGTTGCCTACATATCTCGTCGAAATGAGAACAAGCTTAGGCGTAGTTTGGGAAGAATAGAGATAAAAGGGAAATGTTTAAGAATTTTTTTTTGAAGTTACTCAAGGAAAGAGGATGGTAGTTTTGATTTTAATGTCTCAAGGATAGACTTCTGGGGAAGACACTGAGGAAGGTATATATATGTATGATTTTTTTGTTTTGCTTATGGGAATAATCATTTCGCAAAGATCTTCGGTCAACTGTGACCCAAGTGGCAAGGCTTTGACCGTTTTGTCTAGTTAAGACGAGAAATTCGAACCCATTAAAGGTTGCCTATGTATCTTGACACGGGGTCAAGAATCAAGCGCGTGTATTTCGTGAAGATTAGGTATAGAGGAAGATGTCTTAGATTTTTTTAAATTTCCTCAAAGAGCAATTATGTAGAAATATATTTTGGATTTTTATTTCCTTTGATGTCTACAGAAATACTTCAAAGCACCAGGGGATGATATATATATATATATATATATATATATATATATATATATATTTGTGTATATATAAACATTGACATTTTTTCCAGCGATTATCCTTTCGCAAGGTTCTTTAGTCAACTATGACCTAAGTGGCTTGACTTGACCGACTCGTCCAACTAAGGACGAGAAAGACCGGATCCACGACGGGTTGCCTATGTATCTTGACACAAGGTCAAGAATAAAGGTACACGTAGTTCGTGAAGGTTGCAGAGTATGAGATGTATCATTTTCAACACTTCTTTTAATATCCTATTTCAAGGCATTGCAACTAATTATATTAATTGCATCGAAGATATGTGTATACGGATAAAATCTGAGAGTCATATTTTATGACCACCATGGCATTTTGCACTAGACCTCGGGAACCTCAAAAAAGAGTCAAAACTTGACACCGAGGGAGCATTAGAGCTGACCAAGTCTGCAAGAATAGTACAAGTCCATACCAAGACATTAAATAGCTGTACCATCTACATTTCCTTGTAGTAATTAGACATATACTATGTTGGATTCCCCCTCCTATATAACGGGGACCCTTGTAATTTTTTGACACACATGATATTCAATACAAGAAGAAGAACATTCTCTTCTCTCTAACTTAAACATACTCTAGAATTGCTCCACCGATTTATTGCTTCCACTTATTATGTTCATTAATTGTTCTTCATTTATTGCTCATTATTGATCATAAAGGAATATTCTCGAGGACCTCCATATTGTTATTTCTTCATTGATCCCCCCATGTTAGGCATACTAGCTCGACCTCGAGGCCCAACTTCGTCCAGCTCGAGACCCTGTCTAACAACTGTTTGGTTTGCATGTCACTACTGTCCCTTGCTCTTATCTCATTTTCCTAACTCACACTTAGCATCTATTGTCTAACAACTAGTATTAAAGTAAACCACATATGTTTTGAACCACAAAATCAAATATAATGCCCGATCTCCGAAGTATAACTGGACCTCGGACCCCAATGAGCACATCACTTCCTACATGTGTGCTGTAAAAGGAAATGACCTGAGGACGACGAGATTTAATCCATCTTGTTTAAAACAATTCGGAGAAACACTATCAAAGGGAGCCATGATGTTGTATCACAACCTCCCCAAAATTAAATAGATTAGTTTGCCATTATGGCAGACTCTTTTATAAAGGCACATGTCGGTGCCATCATGGTCGCTACAAGGAAGTCCGACGTCTTTAAAATCAAACAGAGAGAAAACGATATGCAAAGGGAATTTGTATCTCGCTTTCAAATGGAACGAATGGAGTTACCACCAGTCTCCGACGACTGGGCACTGCAGGCCTTCACTCAGGGCTTGAACGAACGGAGCTCGAGAGCTTCGAAGCAGCTAAAGTAGAACTTGCTTGAATATCCCGCCGTGACTAGGGCGGATGTCCACAACCGATATTAGTGAAAGATCAGGGTCGAGGATGACCAATTGGGAGCCCCCTCGGGCTCAGTGTATCTTAGCAGGCCCTTAGCGAAGGAATTGAGGTTTCAAGAGAGAGAACCGATGCCAAGGAAGGAAAGGTACCAACCATACACCGAAGATCGAAGAAACGCCCCGAGGCGCAATATACCTCAAACTGATCGAAGCATGGATCGAGGCTAGAATTCTCGGGGACTCGTGAACAAAGCCGGTTTTGACAGGAAGACAGGGCCGATGGAGGCACCCCGGGTATCTGAGTACAACTTCAACATTGATGTTTCATACATCGCATCAGCCGTAGGTAAAATTAAAGACACTAGGTGGTCGAAACCCATACTATTGGATCCTTCGTAAAGGAACCCTAACCTGGTGTGCAAATGTCACAACACTCACAGTCATAGGACCAGGGATTGCAGACAGCTCCGAGAAGAAGTGGCCCGACTGATCAGTAAAGGGCACCTTATAGAGTTCCTCAACGATCGAGCTAAAAACTAATTTCGGGAAAGAGAAGCGAATAGGAAGACTGAACCAGAAGAACCACAACACGCCATCCACATGATTATTCGAGGAATCGACGTCCCAGGGAACCCATTATCAAGCGATCAAAAATATCCATCACTGGGGAAAAGCGAACTCGGAGTTACATACCCGAGGACGCTCTCACATTCAGCGAAGAGGACATCGAGACCCTATCTCAGCCTCAGAACAACGCATTGGTATTTTCTTTTGAATAAATTTCAAACTAAATGTGTGCTCGTGGATCTAGGTAGCTCGACCAACATAATCAGGTCGAGGGTGGTAGAACAGCTCGGGCTACTCGACTAGATTATGCCCGCCTCTCCAGTCCTCAATGGATTCAACATGGCGAGCGAGGCAACGAAAGGGGAGATCATCCTCCCGGTCATCGTGGCCGACACAATCCAAGATACCGAGTTTCATGTCATCGAAGGTGACATGAGGTACAATACCCGTCATCAAATGATGAAGTTTCCAACGAAAGACAGAATACAAATAGTGTATAGGGAGCAACATGCAACAAGAGAGATGTTCGTGTCGCACAATGTGGCACCAGCATCGACGCCATCTACATCGAATGAACCAAAGGACAAACAAACAGCCAAGTAGAAATCACAAACTGCATTCTCGATTGCACCCAAATGAACAAATAAAGGACCGTGTTGCGTCCTCGGAACGAGCAATCGAGCATATCCAGGCTCGAACTCTACCATAATTAAGGTACAACCCCCTCACTTTTTATTTACATTTTACACTAACTTATGTGCAGGTGTTCGATTGAGAGGAATCAAAGCACCCTCCAGCTCGAAGACCTTAGGTTTTAAAGCATGTGTTGTGCTTTTTTTCCCTCAAATCGAATTTTATCCTAAATGGGTTTTACCGACGAGGTTTTTTACGAGGTAACATCCATATTCTACCTAAGGAGAACTCATTAGGTATTCAAGTCTTCTCTTCAATCAACATCAAATACTGGGGGGCATCCTCCCCGAGAGGTTACCTCCTCGAAGAAATTGAAATATGCTGAAGAGGGTCTCGACAGGAGAATGATGTATCAGACCAAACAGTAAAATGAACTATGTTCACATAGAATAATCGAACCCTCAATGACGAAAAAATGTATACTCGTACCGAGTAATCAAAGGAATATATTTTATCATCAAAACACTTTGCGCTTTGAAGAAGTTTTCTATTTTCACAAAAAATGGCTCTAGGACCAAAAACGCTTGAACACTCGAGGACTGTCATCGACAGTAAGCTCACCGAGCCATCTAAACGCGTATTCGTAAGCCCTCAACGAGGCAACCTCGAGCTCGTAAGCCCTCCGTGAGGCAACATTAAAAATGTAATCCCTCAATGAGGCAACACCGAATTTGTAAGACCTCGTTGGGGCATGCTCAATAATGCAAGCCCTCCATGAGGCAACATCAATAATACAAGCCCTCCATGAGGCAACATCAACAATGTAAACCCTTCATGAGGCAACATAAAAAATGTAAGCCCTCCATGCGGCAACACCAAATTTGTAAGACCTCAACAAGGCATGCCCAAATTTGTAAGACCTTAAAAAGGCGTAACCCCGATATTAAGGCCAAGGCTATATATTCGAACTTGTAAGACTTATAAAAGGAATTCCCTCGATATAGACGCCGAGGTTATTTCACCTAGGGAATAAAAGGCTACGACCAAACACAATGACCATGTTCATAAGGCTCCGGCCAAACTAACGCGACTCGGAGACGTCCGAGCATCGCCATAAAATCACAGGCCTTCAAATCCTTCAAAAATACTTTGAAAAGAACCGGTTAATCATGCTACCCTTGGCATAAGAAAAAGTGCTTCGATCATATCAGATCCAAACAATGAAAAGGCTTCAAAACAATCAGCTTTCTAGAAAACCTTCTGAGGTGCTCATTTATCATCACATAACGACTCATATAGCCATAAGTCGAAAACGTCAACGAGGGAAAACTATAGCCATATTAGAAGTCGTGCCAACCCAACGCGTAAGAGCCAAACACCAGCCTAAAGAGCCTCAGTGCCGATGTAAAACAAGCCTAAGGGCCAATGCGTAAGAGCCTAAGCACCAACCTAAAGATCCTCATGGCCGATTTAAAAACCTGAGAATCGATGACCGAACCCTAAACAATTAACTATTAACTATTGCCAATTGATTATCGAGCACAAAACCCCAAGGGTTTCATCTCGAAGTCCAAATCATTAGACTAATCATTTTCAAGCATCAAAATTAAGAATAAAATCGAAGACACAAGCAATCGGAAGTTCATACAAATGGAAAACCGAAAGGTTTCTTTTTTTTATATGAAATGATACAAAGATACATTTATGATGCTCTCACTGAAGAGTCTTGTACAAAGAATCAGAAAGAAAAATCCTAGTTTACCATCAGAGACTTAGTCTTTTTTCCCCTCGGGGACTATGTCTCCATCGGCTTCATTGGGACCAACTCCCTCATCGGTCTCCTCTTCATTGTCTTCAGCATCAGAAACGAGGAACTTGGTGTCGAACTCATCCGCCTTGGCCTGCTCTATCTACTCCGAGAGATCAAAGCCCTTAGCTTGGATCTCCTCGAGGGTTTCCCTCCTGGATTTGCATCGGACATAATCTATATTCAGTCTCTCTCTATCAGAAGCCTCCCTCAGCTTCATACGATCCTCAGCGGAATCTTTCAGATAAATGGACATCTTCTTATCGGCCTTTGCTCGGACCTCTTCGGCTTCGGATCGAGCGTCCACGACCTTGGCCTTCATCTTCAGAAGGTATGTTTCAAGCCTAGCAATCTTGCTCATTTGAACCAAGTGGCTTTCTTAAGCATTGTGAAATTGTATCTCGATAGCGGAGGCCTTGGACAAAGCGTTCCTTTCTACTGTAGCATGAGCATCTATTTGTGCTCTCAATTCAATATGTTCGGATTTAATCTGATCAACTTTACTCCAAAGGTGTTACAACTTCTCTGTCTTTCTCTGTAGCTGAGATACCAAGATATCTGTCTCGAGGATGGGAGAAGAATCCTGTGTTCCCCGAAACTAAAGGTTAACTATTTCTCGAGGTTGCCTAGTAGCCACGACTACGATTCAGCTCAGATCGGAGGTATATCAACTCTCCTGCCTTCTTGTCACAAATGATCCTGAGATATTTCTTCCCCTCCAAGGTTTTCCGCAGCATAGCCTCACAGCGAAGCAACTCGGACATGAGTTTGTCGAATGCCTATGAAAAACAAACTCCAGTTTAAAAAATGAAAATAGGAAGCTAAGAAAGCCACAAAGTTCACCACAGCTCACCTCGAAATAGACCTGTTGAGCCTCTTCAAATGTCGAGTGCGCATATACTGGTCTGGTCCCATCCGCCCTATTTAAACCACTCAAAATGGGGATGCGATCACTCAAAATTCTGTTTGATCTAGGCGGCCCCTGGCCCTGAACATCCCACGAAGTACCTTCGACGGGAGAAGAAGTTGGTGGAAAAGTACCTTCACTCCTTCCTTCAAGATGAACATTCCCCTCGAGGTTAGATATCCCGGGTTTAGCAGGCTCAGCTGCCTCGAGAGACTTCTCGATCCTGGCCACCGACGTGGTGCTATCCCTTTCAGTTGCATCACTGCTCGTATACCGGCCGATGAATATAACGTTTCCCCCAGAGGAAACATCTTCTTTATGCCTCTGAGAATGCCCCGCCTCACTATGAATATCCTCGTCTATCGAGGATCCCTTCCGCTTGTTATCATTCCTCAGCCCTAAAGCCGACGATCCTTCCTCCTCTCCAAGAGGGAACAGTCTCATCTCATAAATTTCTCCAATGCCTGCAGCAAAGAAATTAGTAAACACAAAGAGAAGTATTCCTTATGAAAGGAATCATACGACACTTACCATGGTGTTTATCTTCCCATCTGCCCTTCGACAGATCCCGCCACTCTGCGTTCATCGTATTCTGAACAAGCTGCAAGTCTCCGAGTCAAATCCGCTAGATTGGGGACCTCGTATGGCAACCACGGGGTAGTTGCGTAGAAATAAAGAGAACATTCTTACGTATTCTGACTTCACTAAGAACAAAATATGATAAAGTACAGCGAATCACTTACGTGTAAAATTCCATTCCTCGGGAAACGACAGGAACTCCGCATGAATAATATCGACAGTCCTCACTCTGACAAACCGACTCATCAACCCTCGGTCCATATCCTCATCATCACTGGAAATAAAGGGCCTGGTGGATCGACGTCGTAGATTGATTAGACCTCGGTAGTGCAAAAGTCTATATAGTCTGATGAGGTGGCCGAGGGTGAACTCGAGCTCAGCCTTCTCGGCAAAGAATCTTATCATTAGCACTATCCTCCAGAATGACGGGTGGAACGTAAAGGATATGAGAAAAAGTCGCTCGATACCTTCGACAAAACTAAAGTACGACTCCGTCAAGAGGGGGGAACGTAAAGGGTACATCTATACATTAAAAAAACCCTCTACATGGGCCATGATACCCTCTTCCCGAGAGAGTACCTGCAGCATCACCTCTTCTCCCCATCCGCAGTCTCTCCTCACGGCCTTGAGGTGTCTCTCTTTACAAAGTGTTTTACAAATCTCCCCCGAGGAGCCCAAATAAAAAAGAAGAAGTAAAAATAGCAAGTAAGCGTATTCTTCGCCTTCACTACTGCCCGAGTCGCTTCCAGATCCCTCATCTGAAGTAGTGCGGAATTGTTGATTCTTCCTCCAAGGCTTTGATTTCTTCAATATCGACAAAGAGATCGAACCCCCTGGCATGTACTTCCTCTAAGGCTTGTCTCCGGGCTTCCAAACAAGAAAGAGCCACGGACTGAGCCAGTTTGAGCTCGGCCTCTTCGGATATCTCCCTGGCCGGATCATTCGCAGTGACAACATCTTCTATGTACGAGGATATGTGTGCATCAGCCTTAGACTTGGCCATGGCTAATATGGAAGCCTCCTCTTGGGCACCCGGAAGAAGACCTTTAGTCAAGGCTAGTTCTTCCCGAAGAATGTCTCTCTCTGAGGCCACAATATCATTATGACGCTTCAGCTAGAGGATCTCGACATCTTTGGCCGCGACCTCTTCCCGAAGCTATCTTGCCAGGGCGTCCTTTTGCTCAATATACAAGTGCCGAACCGAGGTAATAAGCACCTAGTTATAACCAAGAAAGACAAGCTCATGAGTACCAGATTACCTGCTCGATGAAGTTAGCCCTCTCTTGAAGCGCGTTCTCTGAGCCTGCGCAGAGGTTGACCAACTCCTCCTCTTTTCGGGCTTACAAATCCTTTAGATAGTTTGACTCCGATGTGAGCTTCTCATGCTCTTCCTCATGACAAGTCATATCTTCTTTTAGAAAAACAAGAATAAGAACTTGGAGCACAAATAGTATGTCAAGACGTTAACCGTTTTTGAAGTACAGGGGTATCGTGATCGGCATATTCTTCAACACCGATGAGATAGTCCTTGAGTAAGTCATCCTATTCCTGAGAGGCCCAAATATCGGTAGTTTCCCTGTTCTGGGCATCCCAAATTTTCCCTGGCAAAAATGATGGCCCTGATTGCAGATCTCCCAGGGCATCAACCTCTATCAGGGTTGTTACACCCCATATTTTCGTATGTGAGAGTACATCGTAAGTCAATTGATGTAAGCTCAGAAATAAGATTATATTTGATGGAATATAAAGTAAGTTAATCATGTTAAATTGGAGTTTACAAATATTTAAGATCATGAATAACGAGTACCAAGAGGGTTGGAAAGCTTAGAAGCTAAACCAATTGAAGAAAATAAGTTTTGTCGAAAGTCGACGAGTTTGGAATGTTATAACATGTACTTTAGGGTGAGACTATGGTTCATTACATGATAAGGAGGTTATGCTATGATTTAATTTTTATCGTATGATAGTTGTGTTCTACATTTTGAAGTCAAGAAAGTTGTGGAACAAAAGTCGGCAAAGGTATTCACAAGTTACACTCATAATGTGTTGAACACTAGGTAAAATGTAACTTAGCTTTTCTCCCAATATACTTGGATTTATTTGATGATCTACAAACCAAATTTAATATCTATGAGTCTAGTTTCCAATGCATTAAACCTTTCTTCGATACGACGTATGAGTAGAGAGATATTTGCAGTTTTGCGAGACTGCGCAGACATCATAAGTGATAAGTAGGTGGATCACTAGAGCTTTTTGAGCAATACATTTCATGTCCTATATGAGGTCTTATTGGGACATATTATATACCAAATTGAAGGTCTTGGAATTTAGTTTTCAACTATATTAACCGTTCATTCATACGACATCGGGATAAAACGATATAAGCGTCGGAAGAAGGACCAATCTTAGGGTGCCAAGCTAGCTAGCTCCTCTTTGACTTTTCCAAACTTGATATATATAAACCTTAGGTCGGATTTCTCTTCATTATTCAGCATAAAACGACCACATAACACCCATAAACATAACCGCAAGCTATTTTATAGGGTTTCAAAGAAGAATAGCATCCCGGGCATGAAATCGAGAAGCAATAACATCAAAATGATTCCTACGACGTAAGTGTCATTATACCGCCTCTCCTTTTTCTTTGTAGTTAGTGTTTTGGAAGTTACTTCATAGTTAAGAAATGTCTAATATCTGTATTTAAGTGCTTAAATATCAAGGAAGGTTGATAAATGTGTTTCCTAATAGTTAGAACTGACGGGACGGTGATCGGAAACCGTGAGTTCGAGTTATTTGACTTGTAGCGGACTGTTTTGTATTGCTGTTGGGCTGCGTATTTTACTACTGTTTTGTGGAGTGTTGGAGGAGGAAGGGTGTGGAGAAAATCATATAGATGTAGGGTTTTGAGCTGGTCGTTCGTTGTAACATTTCCAGGTCGTTTGACACGACTTCGATGGTCATCTTATGTATGAAGTGATTAGGTTGTGTGTGGACTGTTTTGAGGGGCTCAATATGATTATTATTGATGTTGTTTGGGATGTTTTGTGATTGTTTTGACTTGTGTGAATTCATATATATAGGGGAGGTGCTGTCCGTTTCATCGTAAAATATGTTGTGGTCGATACATAATAGTTATGACGCTTAAACGATAACGATAGTGTCGTTTCTCTTATTGTAGATTAAGGAGTTGTGACATTTCGGTAGCTTGAGGTTGGGAGAGTATGTACAAGTTATGTTAGGCTATCCCTTTCCTTCTTTTGCACGACTCCGATTGTACGTAATGCAATGAACGAGCTTCCAAAGATACTCTACTCTTAGAAGCTAGCAGTACTTACATTGTTTCCCTTCTTATGGAACAATTGATGTTGAGGTTGCTTCTCTTATTCTTATGTTATCAATGTTGTTGGTACTTCCTGATTCTTATAAGATTCTCCATGAAGAGTTAGCCCTAATGATGTGTACGGAGAATATCGACCTTACGTCACTCCGAAATGTTCAGAACATGATTCCAATGAGTCCTGCATGCAACATATATATGTATCTATTTTACTCTACCGAGTCGCACTATAGTTGGCCGGGTATGGCACCTATTGTGCAACCACTGATCAGTTGGGTTTACCGAGTCCACTTTGAGGCCAGGTATGATATGATTATGATGATGCCCACAGAGGCGAATGTTTTATGATGAAGATGATGCCCACAGAGGCGGATGTTTTAAAAAGATTATGTGTATATATGTATCATGCATTTCATGTTACTGTCTCTTAGAAGAACTCAGATGCTACAGGTTGTATCTCATACATCTCTCTTTACATTACTGTTCTTATTTATGTTTTCCTGCTTTACATACTCAGTACTTTATTCGTACTGACGTTCTTTTTATTTGTGGATGCTGCATGTCGTGCTGCAGGTCCTGATAGACAGGTAGACGAAGCTCCCCCACCACAGTAGGCTTTCATGTTTAGTGGTATAGGCGAGATCCCTTCTCCAGACTTGTCGTGGTCTTGGTATGCATTTTGTTATTTATGTTATGGGTATGTCGGGGCCCTGTTCCGGCTATGTTGCATTACTTATTCTCCTTTAGAGGCTCATAGACAGGTGTCGACTCATGTATAGTTTGGTATGCCTTGTTGGCTAATTTTTGTTGTATAGTCTTTCATGGAAGCGTTGTAGCTCGTACCTTTTATGTAGCTTCTTAGCAATCTTGTCATCCCATGTGATGTATGTTCATAATCCATATCTACCATTTTATTGATCTCATTATCCATTAAAGACAATAAAGAAGACTAGATAAAATGTACGTTGGTGCTCGGCAAATATGGCCCGGGTGCTAGTCATGATCCTCCAGTGTGGGTCGTGACAAACTTGGTATCATAGCATGTGTGTCCTAGGGGTTGTCTATCAGCCGTGTCTAGTAGAGTCTTGTTTATGGGTGTGTTGTGCACCACACTTATGAGCAAGATTCTACAGGGCATTTAAGACTGTTACTCTTTCTTCTTACTCTAGATCTTGTGGTAAAGCTCAATCGTAAGAACTCAATTTCCTCAATTCTATTTTATTTATAATACAAAGATGCATACATCTAGAAATATGGATGGTAAGAGATTGCAGTGTGGCTGTGGAAGAGTTGTGTCAGAGGAACTCAATTTTGCATCATGCTTATGATGTGTAAATGTAAGGGCTTCAGCATATCATGTGTGTACTAAGATGTGTTAGTTTCTTAATAAGGAGCTCTAAGGAAAGAATATCTATCTACCCATATGGTAAAAAAAAATTAGAGAATAAGAAGGTAGATACGAGTTTTAGCAAGTAAAAGAAGCAAGATAAAGAAGGGTAAGAGATACCTAGTTAATAAAGATTATCAGTATTTATAATTCTGGCAGAGAAATATAAGCATTTTTAGTTACTTTCAACGGTAATAAAGATATCTACAATTGTCTATACCAATCTCAATTATGCCCTATGGGAGCTAACTGAAATAATTTAAGAGAAGGATAGGATATCAGGATCCATATGGGGTTAGAGTAACCGAAAATTGTGGATAGATTGTTATCATTATTTAACATTTTGGAAGGGTAGTACAAAACATGGTAATAGTTCTCATTTGGAGATAGCCATATGGACACCCTAGAATAGAACAGTCAGATATTAATACTAGAATATTCAGAAATTTCAGAAGATAGGCACTAGGATCCTAGAAGGGATAAATATTTGCCTTAATATTGTAATGACCCGACCGGTCATTTTGAGATGCAGCGCGTTGTTCAACAGTTGGGAGTTACGAACAACTTAATTTCAGGTATATTGACTTGTGCATATGGTCGGAATTGAAATTCAGGAAGATTGGAGTTGAACTTAAAGAAAATTTTCATTTCAGAAGTCTTAAGTTGAAGAAATCGAGTAAGGCTGGGATTTTGAGTAAATAACTTCATAATCAGAATCCGAAGGTTCCAGCAGGTTCGTATGATGATTTCGGACTTGGGCGTATGTCCGGAACGGGTTTTGGACAACCCGAGAACAGTTCAACGCATATTGTGGAATGTTAGTATTTTAAGGAAATTTCCTAAGTTTGACTTGAAGTACATTTCAATGATATTGATGTCTGTTTGGGATTCCGAGTCTGTGAATAGATCCGTATGGTGATTCTGGAGTTGGGAGCGTGATCGGAAGTGAATTCGGATATCCGGAAGTCAATTTAAGGTCATTTGGCTAAAGATAGAAAATTGAAGGTTTTTGAAGAATTCGACCGGAAATGGAAATTTTGATATCAGGGTCGGAATGCGATTCCAGAAGTTGGAGCAGGTCCGTAATGTCGAATATGACTTGCCTGCAAAATCTGCGGTCAATCGTACTTGGTTGATAAGTTTCGGCATCGGATGTGAAAGTTAGAAATTTCGAAGTTCATAAAGTTGGATTTTAGTGTGATTCGTGATTTCGGCGTTGTTTAATGTGATTTGAAGGCTCGAGCAAGTTCGTGGGCTGTTATGGGACTGAGTCGTGTGTTTGGACGGGGTCTCGAGGGCATCGGGTGTGTTTCGGAGTGGTTTCGGGGCATTTCGGGTTGTATTGTTGTTGCTGTTTGCTGGTGTTTATGGTAATGATGTGCGATCGCAGCCTTAGCTATGCGATCGCAGAGAAGAAACTGAGGGGCAGGGTTTTTGACCTATGCGATCGCGGATGTTGGGGTGCGATAGCGGAGAAGGGCCAGGCAGGCTTGTGCGGTTGCAAGGAGGAAGGTGCGATCGCGGAGAAGGAATTTTGGTGGGAGCTGGAAATGGCCAGTGCGATCGCAGAGCAGTGATCTGGGTGGCCTGGGCGATCGCAGACGACTTCATGCGATCGCATAGAAGGGCAGAACTGGGCAGTGTTGAATTAAAACGGGATTTTGGCATTTCTCTCTCATTTTTCAAAGCCATGGGTGATTTTGGAGAGCTTCAAGAGAGGATTTTCGTCATCTATATTAGGTAAGTTACTCCTACTCATTTCAAGTTAAATACAAGATTATTGCATGGATTAGAACATGAAAATTAGGGAAAATTTGGAAGAAACCTAGAAATTTGGAAATTTGGATTTTAGCCACGAATTGAGCATGAATAATTGAGTAAAATGTGGAATTAGTAAAACTTCGGGTAGAGATTATCTTCAACAAATTTCGAGGTCCGGGCACGTGGGCCCAAGGGCATTTTTGACATTTCATTGAGCCGGGCTGAGGAACTTTGTAATTTGAATTGGTTATGATCTATTGAGTGTATTTTCATTGAATTATCATTATTTGGATAGTTTGGGAGCGTGCGTATCCATTTTTAGTCGTCGTAGAGGCTTGGAAGCCGGTGATGAATCTTCGGGGCGAGGTGAGTCTCCTTTCTAACCTTGTAAGAGGGAATTGTCCCCATAGGTGTTCTACATGCTATATGTAATTGTTTGTTGGGGCTACGTACGTACCAAGTGATGAGAGTCCGTACGTAGCGGCTACTATTGTTATGTCCGGGTAGTTAGGCCCCACATCATGCCCTGTATACTTCTTGTAATGAATTATATGTATGTTATAATATCCTGTTATGTGGTTTTGTTTCTCTGAGATTTATGGATTTTAAAATAATATGAAAGGAAAAGAAATGACTTATAAGTTTTTTACTCATGTAATATATTATTGTTTTCCCGAGATTTCATTTACTTAAATAATGGGAAAGGATTGTGGTGAAATGAACTTTACATTTTGTGTGCGCATGTTATCACTTCGTAATTTACCTCCCTCGAGCGATATGTAACTTCCTTCACTCTTATGGGAGCAGGCCGTATGCCACGTCAGATTTATAGTGCACTCTTGGTACGGGCCGGTCGATCCCCGGCAGTGCACATGGAACTTAATAACAATGCACTCTTGGTACGGGCCGGTCGATCCCCGGCAGTGGACAGGGAACTAATTAAGAATGCACTCTTGGTACGGGCCGGTCGATCCCCGGCAGTGCGTAGGCATGATTATTTGTAAGAATGCACTCTTGGTACGGGTCGGTCGATCCCCGACAGTGCATAGCTGTTCTTGATATGATTACACTGTAAGCATGCACTCTTGGTACGGGCCGGTCGATCCCCGGCAGTGCGTAGGCATGATTATTTGTAAGAATGCACTCTTGGTACGGGTCGGTCGATCCCCGACAGTGCATAGCTGTTCTTGATATGATTACACTGTAAGCATGCACTCTTGGTACGGGCCGGTCGATCCCTGGCAGTGCATAGCTACAAGGGTGTGGATAATACCATATAGGTGTAGTATTGTGAGCTGGTCGTCCGTTGTAATATTTTCGGGTCGTTTGACACGACTACGGTTGTCATCTTATGTATGAAGTGATTAGGTTGTATGTGGACTGTTTTGGGAGGCTCAATATGATTATTATTGATGTTGTTTGGGCTGTTTGGTGATTTTTTTGACTTGGGTGAAGTCATATATATAGGGGAGGTGCTGTCCGTTTCATCGTAAAATAGGTTATGGTCGATAGATAATAGTTATGACGCTTAAACGATAACGATAATGTCGTTTCTCTTATTGTAGATTAAGGAGTTGTGACATTTGTGTAGCTTTAGGTTAGGGCAGTATATACAAGGTATGTTAGGCTATCCCTTTCCTTCTTTTGCACGACTCCGATTGTACGTAATGCAATGAACGAGCTTCAAAAGATACTCTACTCTTAGAAGCTAGTAGTACTTACATTGTTTCCCTTCTTATGGAACAATTGATGTTGAGGTTGCTTCTCTTATTCTTATGTTATCAATGTTGTTGGTACTTCCTGATTCTTATAAGATTCTCTATGAAGAGTTATCCCTAATGATGTGTACGGAGAATATCTACCTTACATTACTCCAAAATGTTCAGAACATGATTCCAATGAGTCCTGCATGCAATATATATATGTATCTATTTTACTCTACCGAGCCACGCTATAGTCAGCCGGGTATGGCACCTATTGTGCAGCCACTGATCAGTTGGGTTTACCGAGTCCTCTTTGGGGTCGGGTATGATATGATGATGATGATGCCTACAGAGGCGAATGTTCTATAATGATGATGATGCCAACAGAGGCGGATGTTTTAAAAAGATTATGTGTATATATGTATCATGCATTTAATGTTACTGTCTCTTATAAGCACTCAGATGCTATAGGTTTTATCTCCTACATCTCTCTTTATATTACTATTCTTATTTATGCTTTCCTGCCTTACATACTCAGTACTTTCTTCGTACTGACGTCCTTTTTATTTGTGGACGCTGCATGTCATGCTGCAGGTCTTGATAGAAAGGTAGACGCATCTCCCCCCACCACAGGCAGACAGGTCGTGTTGCATGTCCTTATTTATGCTTTCTTGCCTTACATACTCAGGTGCTTTATTCTTATGTTATCCCTTCTCTCGACTTGTCGTGGTCTTGGTATGCATTTTGTTATAGATGTTATAGTTATGTCGTGCCCTGTTCCGGCTATGTTGCATTACTTATGCTCCTTTAGAGGCTCATAGACAAGTGTCGACTCATGTATAGTCTGGTATGCCTTGTTGGCTAATTTTTGTTGTATAGTCTTTCATGGCAGCGTTCTAGCTCGTACCTTCTATGTAGTTTCTTAGCAATCTTGTCATACCATGTGATGTATGTTCATGATCCATATCTACCATTTTATTGATCTCGTTATCCCTTAAAGATAATAAAGAAGACTAGATAAAATGTACGTTGGTTCTCGGCAAATATGGCCCGGGTGCTAGTCATGATCCACCAGTGTGGGTCGTGACAAACTTGGTATCAGAGCATGTCTTTCCTAGGGGTTGTCTATGATCCGTATCTAGTAGAGTCTTGTTTATGGGTGTGTTGTGCACCACACTTATAAGCAAGATGCTACAGGGCATTAATTACTGTTACTCTTTCTTCTTACTCTAGATCGTGTAATAGAGCTCAATCGTAAGAACTCAATTTTCTCAATTCTATCTTATTTATAATACGACGATGCATACATCTACAAAGATTGATGGTAAGAGATTGTAATGTGGTTGTGGAAGAGTTGAGTCAGAGGAACTCAATTTTGCATCAGGCTTATGATGTGTAAATGTGAGGGCTTCAGCAGATCATGTGTGTACTAAGATGTGTTAGTTTCTTAATAAGGAGCTCTAAGGAAAGAATATCTATCTACCCATATGGTAAAAAGAAATAAGAGAATCAGAAGGTAGATACGAGTTTTAGCAAGTAAAAGAAGGAAGATAAAGAAGGGTACGAGGTACCCTAGTTAATAAAGATTATCAGTATTTATAATTCTGGCAGAGAAATATAAGCATTTTTAGTTACTTTCAACGGTAACAGAGATATCTACAATTGTCCATACCAATCTCAATTGTGCCCTATGTCTCACGACCCAAATTTTCCCTCCGTTGGGTATCGTGATGGCACCTAGTCCTAGAGACTAGGTAAGCCTAACAGTTAAAAATAACAACAATAAGTAAGGGAATACGAACAGTCTAGATATAAAAACCTTGATCGAATTTACAATGTTTTCCCAAAACCGGTAATACAAGTCATAAGCTCTACGAATCTCCTACGACTTCTAAATACAATTATTTTGGAAATAAATACGACAGTGTATGAATAATAATACAAGAAAGGTGACTCCGAAGCCTGCGAACGCAACAACAGATTACCTTGACTCTCCTCAGCAATCATCCGCGCAGTTACTAAAAATCGATACCTAGACCTGTGCAACAAAAATGCACAGAAGAGTAGCATGAGCACACCATAGCGGTGCCCAATAAGTATCAAGACTAACCTCGGTGGAGTAGTGACGAGGACTAGTCAAGACACCACTGGTCTACAAAAAATAACAAACAGGGATATAGAAGAAATCCGAACAACACATATATCTAAGAACATCACAGGATAACTTTCAACAACGACAATGTAATACAGAAGAAAATTACAGAAAAACAACCACGAAACAACATAATAATACAAGAAAGGTGACTCCGAAGCCTGCGAACACAACAACAGGTTACCTTGACTCTCCTCAGCAATCATCCGCGCAGTTACTAACAATCGATACCTGGACCTGTGCAACAAAAATGCACAGAAGAGTAGCATGAGCACACCATAGCGGTGCCCAGTAAGTATCAAGACTAACCTCGGTGGAGTAGTGACGAGGACTAGTCAAGACACCACTGGTCTACAAAAAATAACTAACAGGGATATAGAAGAAATCCGAACAACACATATATCTAAGAACATCACGTGATAACTTTCAACAACGACAATGTAATACAGAAGAAAATTACAGAAAAATAACCACAAAACAACATAAAAAACACAGGAAAGAGGGATAGCAAAAACAAGCCAAGCTAGAAGGAAACACAACGCAATTGAGAACCCCACAACTCAACTCTGTATCTATTTATTCACATCGAGCCTTAGCCATAAATTCCATAATTTGATGGGAACTCTTAAACAACCGATCATATGAAAAGCATTTCAAATAGAATCATTTTAACGTAGAAAGATTTCCTTTGAAAACATACTTTCTCCAAAAAAAAAATATAAGTATAGGTACTAGAGAGGATTACGTAAAAACATAGTTTTCTTTCAAATTACGAAGTTTCCAAAGATACTTTCCAAATAAAGACTTCCAAGTATCATTTTATGCAAGACTAGTATTTTTCAAAAATATTTTCGATGTAAAAGCCTTCACATATAATCATTTCGAAAATCATTACTTTTCAATAATACTTCTCCAGTAAAATCTCGTAATCATGATCTCCTCAAGGTAAATCTGTCGGAACTCAGTCCGTACTCAAAACTTGTCTTGTCAATAAGTGTAGTAAGATATCGGTGTGAATATCCGGGTTTAAACAACAGAATATTAAGTCTTAAACAAATGTAGTAAATATTAAACAAGAACACGGAAAATATAATGTAAAGACAAGTACACGGCATGTCTCCTCGTGCATACCCTCACAATCACTCGGCACGGAATTTCCTCTCGTGCATAAATAAATAATTGAACACTCGGCACAGAATGTCCCCTCGTGCAATAAATAATAAACAATCGGCACGGCATGTCCCCTCGTGCGATAAATAATAAACAATCGGCACGACATGTCCCCTCGTGCGATAAATAATAAACAATCGGCACAGCATGTCCCCTCGTGCATAAATAAATAAATACACAACAAATCGACGAAACACATAAACTATAGGAACCATAAATCACAATGGCCCATCAAGGGAATCAACAATGCACCCAATACCATAACAGCAAAGCAATAATAGAAAACACACCATCTCGGCAAGGGAGTCAACAATGAAAAACAATACCATCCTCGCAAGTGAAAAAAAGCTATAACCAATCTCGCCTAAGCAATTAACTTTACTGAATAAAACTCAGCTCAAATGAAGGCCCAGTAGTAGGAAACCTCAAGAAACACATAAGCAACATAATTATTTATCAACTAGGCCCAAGTAGCACATAAGAGAAAAAGTTATATAAATCACAATGTGAGAATCACGGGCATTCTTGACTCTAACAAACGACTGTTCTAACTACTACTAAACAACTATAAAGCTAGATAAAATTAATATAGTCCATTGAGCAGGTTTTAGAAAGCAAATATAGCATGAAGGTGAGAGCAGTAAAATATTCAGTTACGTCAATTAAGATCAAATAGCCAATGAAGGAATCCAAAAGCAAGTAATTCTAATTTAAGCAGGAAAGGATGAAGTAAACAACCAAGGATTTAATTATAACAATTACAACTCATACACAGGTAACATAAGGACCTACGAATCCTAAAAGGTCAATCTATTAGCAAATAAGTCTGAGTACACACTAGTCACCTCGCATACACAGACTACAGTCAACAAAGAAGACTCAACCCTAAGGGGGAGTTCCCCCACACAAGGTTAGGCAAGATACTTACCTCAAAGACGACCACCGGATACTCAAAAGTGAACTTCTCTGGCGGAAAGACCTCCGGAATGCTCAAAATCAACTAAAAAAACTTCAAAATACACATAACACTTATAAGGAATTATTCCGAATTTAAAGTTTCAATCTTTACTAATTTGAGAAAATCGACCCAAAAATCAACCGCCGGGCTCGCACCTCGGAACCCGACAACTTTTACAATTTCCGATTACCCATTCCGATACGAGTTCAACCATACCAAATTTACCCAAATCCGATGTTATTTGGTTACTCATATCATGAATTTTCAATTTAGAAATTTTCTTTCAAAAACCCAAGTTTCTTCAACCCAAAACACAAATTAAATGATAAAAATAAGAACTAATACCTGAAATATATTAAATTCTAGTAGAAGACCACTTACCCATTTGATTTGTGTGAAAATTCCCCAAGGAATCGCCCAAAACCGAGCTCTAGAACTCAAAATATCTTAAAATGGCTTAACCCTTGTTTTTTCGAATTATATAATCTGCCCAGGTGTTTAAAGCATCGCAATCGCGAACAATTTGATGCGATCACGGAGAGGAAGGGAAGGGCTGGCCAAAAGTTTCTATGCGATCGCGAATAAGGAAAATGTTGCTGGCCTAATTGTGCTATGCGTTCGCGGCAACACGAATGCGAACGCGGAGAATGAGAACTGGGAACTATGCGAACGCAGGATCACTGTGCGATCGCGATGAAGAGGGAGATGTACTTCTGCGATTGCGGATGCTTCAATGCGATCGCATTGAACAAAATTGGGCAACCCAAAAATAACTCTATGCGATCACGGCTTCATCTATGCGATCGCATAGAAGGAAACCAGAAACCAGTATCAGCAGTTCGAAATAAGGAAAATGAACATGACAACCATCCGAAACACACCCGAGGCCCCCCGAGGTCCCTTCTAATCACACACACAAGTCACATAACCTAACACGGACTCGCTCGAGGTTTCAAAACACATAAAACAACACTAAAACAACGAATCCAACCAAAAATCAAACTTAGGAGTTTTCAAAACTTCAAATATCAAGACTCACGTCGAAACTTACCAATTCAACCCGGATTAACGTGAAATTTTGCAGACAAGCCCCAAATGACATAACGAACCTACAGCCACTCTCGGAATTCTATTCCGAGCCCGATATCAAAATCTCACCTATCGGTCGAAATCATCGAAATTCTAACTTTTGCCAAAATACCTCAAATCACTCTACGGGCATCCAAAACCAATTCCGGACGCACGCCTAAGTCCAAAGTCATCATACGAAGTAGTTTACATTAACCAAAACTCATTCCGAGGCCGTTTACACAAAATTCAAACCTCTGGTCAACTCTCATCACTTAAGCTTCCAAAACTGAAATTTTTCTTCCAATTAGACTCTGATTTACCCGATAGTTGAATCTAACCACGCACGCAGGTCGATATACACAACGTGAAGCTGTTTATGACTTTACACCACTGAAAAGAGCTTAAATTCCCAAAATGACCAGTTGGGTCGTCACGTTCTCCATTTCTTAAACAAACGTTCGTCCTCGAACGTGCCAAGATTCACCTTGAACTCTTCCACTCACTTATTATACACTTCTAACACATACCCACGGGTGATCCCACGTCACCCAGACCCACATAAGCCTGACAAAACAATCACAACTGCAACATAGCCCTCACATCACCACTGATCAGCCTCATACCTCACTTACTCACCCTCTACTCATTTCTCAAAAAACCCAATTCTAAATCCATATCCGGCATTAGCCTCAACCAGCTGCATCAACTCCGGTCTATACCCATAAGGCACGACCCCACAATATATCTTGTCACAAAGAGACTCAAATAGCACTTTTGATCACAATAACTGTTAGCAGAAGATGTGAAGGCTTGAAAGTAATGCGAAATTTTATAAGATAAGAAACTGAAGTATTTATAACAACCGTTTGACCATGCTTTTCGAGAACCGTGCTGACGGCGACCACTGGGCACCCTTCTGTCAAATCAATTGATGATCTCACGTGGCTGATGTCACGATGGGGATATTGAAGAGGCAAGAATTAAAGGTCGTTTATTATCATTTCATTTTAAGAATTGCGGGGACTATCTGTATACGGCTAAAATCGGAGAGTCCGATTTTATGACCACCATGGCATTTTGCGCATGACCTCGGGAAGCTTGAAGTAGAGTCGAAACATGACATTGAGGGAGCATATCGAAGGTCCTCTATGCTCGATCATGGGGAAGCATAAATCTATGACCATCATCAATCTGCAAGAATAAAACAAGTTCGTATCAAGACATTAAATAGTTGTACCAGCCGCATTTCCTTGAAATAATTACAAATGTACTATGTTGGGTTCCCCCTCTTATATAAATGTGACCCTTGTCAATTTTTGACACACATGATATTCAACACAAGAACAAGAACATTCTCTGCTCTCTAACTTAAACATACTCTACAATTGCTCCATCGATTTATTGCTTCCATTTACTGTGTTCATTAATTGTTCTTCATTTATTGCTCATTATTGATCATAAAGGGCTATTCTCGAGGCCCTCTATACTGTTATTTTTTCATTGATCCCCCTTGTTAGGCATACTAGCTCGACCTCGAGGCCCAGCTTCGGCCAACTCCAGACCCTGTCTCACAACTGTTTGGTTTGCACGTCACTACTGTCCCTTGCTCTTATCTCATTTTCCTAACTCACACTTAGCATTTATTGCCTAACAACTAGTATTAAAGTAAATCACATATTTTTAGAGCCACAAAATAAAATATAATTGTAATTACCATTTCCAAGGTAAACAATATGCATGAAATTCAAGGGTATAGACAAACTCAGAGCGATGCCTCGTTGTATCCATGATTGGGTGCGGTATCTCTGGAGTTGAAGAGTATCTCCCTTCAAAAGATGTGCCTCAGCTGCTCATTAGAACAGTTTCCTCGATGCCCTTGATTTTTTGAGATATAGTTGTTGTGGTTGTCTCCCAATTGACTGGAGGGATGTTTTGTTAGGACCTTCCAAATTTCTATAGGAACCTTTTGGTGATCGTCTCCGGTTATTACTTGGAACAATAATCTGATACACATATAGAAATATTGTGAGAGTAGTTCCGTAACAAAATGATGGAATTAAGAATTGTAAGTAACACTCTCCTAAATGTTTGTTTGTTGTTCCATCGCGTGCAATCCTAGGATGATGCGCCTTTTGGTTATCCACATGAACCATTCAATCATCATCCCCAACTGACAATCGGTAACGATGTTCTAATCTGAATGCAGAAAAGTGGTGAGAGTAGCAAAGTCATAAAAATGATGGAGTTCTTCCCAAAACTACTACTCCCCCGATTATCTGACTAATGCTCAACGAAGTCCAAGTCCAGATGATATCTCTCGTGAAGTGCCTACGATGATGTACTAGCAAAACTCAGAGAAGAAAATGTTAGAGTCTCTTTTGGGTGAAGTTATAAGATTAAAAGGTGCAAAATTAGGTCGTGCAACCAATGTTGTATCTATTTCTGATCAGGAACACAATGTCTGCATTCCATGATGGCTTCGGAGAATGTGTTGTCCCTTATGTATCAACGGAATAATTCTTAGTTCGTGGGCGAATTAATTCGCGTTGACTAGAGGCTTCATTTGTTTTTCTTTGTTTGTCCGAGTCGTGCGAGAATGACCCTTCTCGAAGGTTGACTAACAACTTTCCTTGTAACAAAATGGATTGACTTGTATCGAGTCTTCTAATTTGAGAAGTCAAAATGAATATTGTGACTGCATAGCCAGATTTTTAAATAAATGACTTGCATCCCATCTGTTGGGATTTACATCGAGTGTGGGTTGGGGTAAGACCGGTATGGTATTTTATGATTTTGATTTTGGGTGAAATTTTTTTGATGCTCTCGGAGGTTTCTGGGTTGAAAGCATCATTGCACTGTTCCAAAGGAACTGCCCATGTTTCCAATCCTGAGGAAATTGTTTTGAAACAGTGAGGAGACAGAAACCCTTATGTAGGGTTGCCTACGTATCTTGCTAGAGAAAGAATCATTTCAAAACGTAGTTCGGACCAACTGCTGGGATTAAGAGATATATATGGTTATCAAGAATGTATGATTGTTCCTTGAGAAGGAATGTGATTATGAATGAGAATTCTTGGGTGGGTAGGTGGAGACTAGTAACTGTTGAATAAGAGATAGATGGTAGCATAGCGCATGGGTCTGTCTCAAATGACATAAGGCAGTGAAAATGCAAAGTCTGATCGAGAAGAATATGTCAAATAAGTGGAGGGTGTTCCAAGCTAGATTGACATATCTTTGAAAATGATGGTACGATCTGGTTTATAATATGATATTGGATGGTCATCAAGTTCGGAATATACATTTGTATTTGAAAGTTCAAAGTTCAACACAAGTCAACCAGAGTTTAGTCAAACAAAGAAAACCTATCAGTGGATAACAAATAAGATGTACATGTAACAGATAAAGAATATATCACAATTACAGGCAAGGAATATATAACCCATATTTAAAGAATATGTAGCAAGTAAAGGATATGAAAGGATTAATTCAGCTAAAGTAAACTCCAAGATTGTGTGTATAGTGACCTATGAATTCTAAGAGTAGATTTAATTAAATGCGGACATGAGTTAAGGATAACTACGAGATAGTATGTAGTTAACCTCATCTGCCAATCTCTGAAATTAGAGAGTTTTGAAAGAAGGTTTGGAGGGGTGAAAAGACTACCCTCGCGTGACTCGTGTGTGATTGTGTAAGACCAAGAGTCAATAGAAAAGGTGATGATAATTTAATAAATCAACATCAAAAGCATGTGACAAAATATACAACATAGGGATCTGTGAATGCATATACAACATGGATGTATGTTAAAAAAAATACACAACATAAGCATATACAAACACATACAACATAGGCATGACAAAGAATATGCAGAGAGTATACAACTTGAATAAGAGAATATACAATTTGTATTTGATTGTATTCACCCGACAGAATCTAAATAGGATTAGAAAGAGAACTTCTTCTTATTATTCGAACGTACCAACTAGTTATGAAATCGGATTGATAGCCTCCACCGGTGTTCTAGCTCGTCGGAGAGCTTAAGCCCATAAACCCAGTCCACTTGCAGCCATGTTGATCAAAATGACTAAGTTTAATGACTTGACCAGTCACTAGCCCTCGTATTATAAGATTTTCTCACCCTGTGGTCGACATTCCATTCCCCTTAGTCGTAGGTGCTCGTTCTATCATCCATAAACTTAGACCGCGGTAACCTTCGTAACCAAAGCGTCACGACAACATCCAAAGGTGACCTTTGGATTCTTAAGTAGGGGGCCAAGGAGGAGCACGTAGGAATGCCGACCACTACATAAGCCACTAGTGGCTGAGAGAAAGCGAGCAGCATTGAAGCAAAGAATATATGACTTAAAGCAGAGAACATATGACATGAAGCATGTGACAAAAGGAATAGAAGCTGGAGTAATGGAGAACCTGTAATCCCTCAATAATTGATCATATTCGTTGTGGTTAGGACCTGAGGTATCCCCAGCAGAGTCCCCATGTTGATGCACCCTATTTTGCACGAGACAAAACTAACTACTACTTATAGTACAATACAAGGTTATTGAAGTTTAGAGTCGGAGCCTAATGTTTAAGTTACACCAGGACACCTATATTACATTATATAATGAATACTTCGACTATGGTCTACGAAAACGTTGAGATTATGATTAAGGGTTCAAGTTATCTTGAGGGAAGGTGTTATGCATCCCTCGAGATCCACGAAATGTGGTTCATGTGGACTCAATCAATAAATGAGGGAAAGTTCAAAAGAATGATTAATTTGATATATATAAAGAACGATAAAGTAACATGAATGAAGAGTGATTGAACAAGAACGTCACACAGTGAAAGATAATAGTCTATGTATGATAAACTATATACAAAAGAAGAACGAAGTATATTAGAATTATATTTTTATAAATTGATAAAATAGAAAGCAAATATGTCGTAACAAGTGAAGTATTTTGTAAATTAACTAGATGGATTTGTATCTAAAGAATGCACTTAAGAGAATGTAATTTATGTCAGAGGGTAAACTATTTTATGTAATGAGCTAAAAAAAGGAAAACTTACTTAAAGTGGCTGGCCATAATTGAGAAATAATCACTTTTGAGTAATTTTGTATAATGAATAGGACAAGAAATAGGTTGTTTAACATTTACAACAAAATTAAGAAAGTAAATCAAATAGAGGACAATAAATTATGGCAGACGAAGAGTAAATATTTAGGTGCACATGTATTAAATGCAAAATGGACAAAGTGCATGTAAAAATTAAATCTTGAAAATCGATGCACAAGACGGTAACCATCTGACCGGTCGTTTTAAGCATTTGCATTCTGTTCAGCAATTTGAAGTCTTGAGCAACATCGTATGATGTATTGACTTTTGTGAATCCACGATTTTGGATTTCAGATTATTCAGAATTGATTCAGAAGAATGAATTTCATTATTAAAGCCTTAAAGTTGGAAGAGTTGACCAAGTTTGACTTTTTAGTTTAACCTTGGATTGGAGTTTTGATGGTTCTTTTAGGTCCAAGTGGAGATTTTTAACTTGGGCGTATTCACGGATATTCATTTGGATATTTCAAGAAGGTTTCAGCGCTAATTGGCGAAAGTTAAAAATTTGAAGGTTTGGAAAGTTCATAAGTTTGCCCGGGAGTTGAATCTGATGATATCAAGTTCGGATTGTGGTTTTGGGAATTTTAATAGCTTCATTATGTCATTTGGGACTTGTGTGCAAAATTTGAGCTCATTCAGGGTTGATTTGATATGTTCCGGCACGGGTTCTGGAAGTTGAAAGTTCAAAAGTTCATTTAGTTCGATTTAAGGTTTGATTCGTTGTTTCAATGTTGTTATGCATTACTTTAGGCTCAAGTAGGTCTGTGTTGTTTTATGGGACTTGTTGTATATTTGGACGGGGTCGCGAAGGGCTTGGTGAGTTATAGATGTGGTTCATATCATTTGTTATCTCTTGTTGCGTTGCTGAAGATTTTTGGTGTTAGTGTAGCCGCATCTGCGGAGTCTTGGTCGCATAAGTGACTTCGCAAATGTGGGTTGTCCATCGGAAAAGCATGAAAAGGCTGGGTGAGGAAGATCGCAGAAGCGGAGATTTGAGGGCATGTGCTGATGGACAGGTGCAGTTGGATGGAGTGCATAAGTGAGGTCTTGTACAGGAGCAGATGATGGCTAGCACCTGCGGATATGTTGTCCGTAGGTGCGAGGGTCGAGCTTTCAGCTGGTTCAGCAGAAGCAGATGTATTGTCGCAGAAGTGGCTCATTTGTTCGAAAACGTGAAGATGGCTAGGTGGAAGCTTTAAATCGAGGGTTGGTCATTTTATTCATACTTTGAGCCACAGACCTCGGATTAAGACGATTGTTTAAGAGATTTTCACCATATGTATTGGGGTAAGTATTCTCTACTTTGTTTTGGTTATATTTCCTGAATCTACTTTATTTTTTGGTAATTAGATTGTGAATTTTAAAGAGAAATATTAAGGATTTTGTCTAAAATTTCATAAAGTGAATTTTCAATTTTTGAACATCGATTCAGAGTCGGGTTTGAGTGAAACTAGTATGGCTGGACTCGTAATTGAATGGGTTATCACATTTAGTGAGTTTTGTCGGGTTTTGAGGTGCAAGCTCGGGTTTGACTTTTTGGTTGACTTGTGGTATTTGATTAAAGATTTGACATTTATCATTTGGAATAGTTTGCTTATACATTATTTGATGTATTTGAGTTGCTTTTTGCTAGTTTCAAGACGTTTACAGGATGGTACACACGAGATGGCATTTTTGTAGTATCATTTAGGTTGCTCGGTAATGGATTTGGCTTGTTCGAGGTAAGTAACACTTCTTAACTTGGTGCTGAGGGTATGAACGCCTGCATTTACGTAATATGTGTTTTGTGATAAGGTGACGCACATGCTAGGTGACAATCATTTGGGCGTGCACTGTGTGAACCATGACTCAATTGGTATTGTGGTATTGTGCAGTGACCTAATCTTGTTTCTATTCATGAAATATCTACGTGCTAGAGTAATTGCGCCGCAATCTATGTTAGAGACCATGTCTAGGATTTATGTGTATCATGTTGAGACCCGCTGAGTTTATTTATGCGGTTGAGTTATTTTCTTAAATTGCAGTTACATACTCAGTCATACTCATTCATTTTCATATCATATCTCATTCTCTGTTGCCATTTATTGATACATCGTGTCATCATTTTTGGGCTGATTTTCATGACATTGTGATCCTGAGAGACTGGAGAGATTAATTACTGAGAGAGGCCGAGGGCCTAATTGTGATTAATATTGATGGGATCAGGTTGCACGCCGCTACAAGTATTATCGATTCATTATGGGATCGGGATGCACTCTGCAATAGGTATTAATGATCCATTCCATAATTGGCTTATTATAGCGCTTGGGCTGGATCTGCCCCTCTAGAGTCTGCACACCCATGGTGAGCACAGTTGCTATTGATTCTTTGGGCTGGATCTGTCCTATTTAAAGGCAAGTGCAAGCGCGAGTGCCGAGTGATTGGGAGGACTAACTAACTGTAAGGAATGAGTGACTGTGATGACTGAGTGATTAGGAGGACTGAGTGTATTGATACTCCGGTAGTATGCATATGGCTTTATCACTATGTTGCATTACATTTGACATGAACACCTGATATGCAGACATAGAGATGCACTTTCCTCATGTTGTATGGTATTACGTCATTCATGACTTCTCATACACATTAACATGTAGGCATAGAGATTTACTTTCTCATGCCATCTGATAATGAAACATTTACATGTTGAATGTATTGGGATAAATCATTGTTTTTCACATACTCGTATTTTGGTGATTCCGGTAAAATATTTGGGTTTTACTATTGTTCTTGAAAAGCATGACTATTTTCCGCAACTCTGAATGAGCTGAGCATCATATCCCTGAGTTATTTATTTTATCACTTTTATTGTATTGTTATGAACTGTTGTTGGTTATTGGTGTTGGACTCCGACCTTTGTCACTGCTTGTCAATAATTTCAACCTAAGGTTAGGTTCATTACTTATTGAGTACATGGGGTTGGTTATACTCACACTACACTTTTACTTCTTGCGTGCAGATTTTTTATGTTGATGTTGCAGTGTATGGCGGGAGCTATTCAAGACGTACATGTGTTCTTGTCATTGCTACCTTTTCTTCTTGGTAGCTTATGAATTATCAATCTGTTCATGTATATTTACATAGGATGATATATTTATTTCATACCGGCTTTGCAATCTCTAAATCTTAGAAGTTCATGATTTGTAATATCAGTCCTTGGGATTTCTTTGTATAAAAGCACAATTGTATTATCATTACTTCCTCTTAGTGAATCTCATTGAAATTGGTTTATTTTTAATTGGCTTACCTAGAAGGTTGGGGTTAGGTGCCATCAGGACTAGTTGGATTTTGGGTCATGACAAGTTGGTATCAGTGCTCTAGGTTCATAGGTTCTAAATGTCATGAGCTAGTATCTAGTAGAGTTTTACGGATCGATATGATGAAGTACATACCTATCTTTGAGAGGCTACATGTCATTTAGGATAAACTTCCCATCTTTCTTTCTTTATTGTGCGTCATTTATTCACCTTGAAGCGTATCTCTTTGAATTCCATCCACTCACTCGTATGCGTACGTGAGCGCTCTGTATCAACTGTGCATCGATGACTTGTGATTCCATGGATGAGATGCGAGATGTGTTTTCTATATGCTAGTGATGGGCCAGTCTGGAAGACTTGAGGCTTGATTTGGACCGCAAATTAGGCTCGGAAGTTACAATTGTATGAGTTTATGCTTTTCCGACATGCATGTCCGTCCGGTAGTGTCCCTATGAGTGGGATTTATGGCTCGATGAGTGGTTAGATGGCTATATGATGAGTATGATGTAACTGCGGGATGTGTTTAGATGGTTTGAATGTGATGAGAAGAGTTCTCTTAAGATGTAAAAAGGACTATTAAGAGCTTTATTTTTTATTTATTTAAAGTATAGTCTCAAGTTATGAGTGTATTGAAGGGTCTTTCCTATTTATTAAATTGTGGAACGAAGTAGATTTTCATGTATTTTTTATGAGTTCATACTCAAGAAGATTAAGTTATTGCGTAGTACTTGTGGCTGTGAAATCGTATAGAGAGGTGTCAGTTTGAGGCTAAGCAGGTGGGTTATCACCTGCGTGGTAATCTACAGATGTGTGATCCTTATGATTTTGTGTGGAGATGTGTGATCCTTATGATGTTTTGTGGAGGATTTCTTCTCTATCAGTGGGTATAGGTGTTGCGATTTGAGTTTGGATTGGTTGAGAAAGTTGACTTGACCGTCACGAGGATGAATGCGAACTTAGCGGATGATTTGAAGTATTATATGGTTTGTGTTGCATGAGCTTGTGAAGGATTTAGTTCAGTTTCAGCGTGGCATTTTGGCAGTAATAGAGTATGGTTATTGTGAGTTATCAAATGTTCTGTTCTATGGCTTTGGGCGAAGTTGGGGAGTCTGCTATCGACAATTCAATTGCATGGTTATGTGTTGTACTGGCTTTGTTTGAGGCATACTTGTGAATCAGTTATGACTTGCAGAGGTTGACATCGAGGATGACATAAGTGAGGAGATTTCTGGATACATGATATATTACACTTTATGGGTACATGGAAATCACAGGATGATTTGAGTTTGTTATTCGTGACGGATATAATGTGCATGGAGTAGGGATTCACTCGGTTGCTTAGAGGTTTGGATTACTTATTTGGATGTTGGTGTTCTAATGGAGCACATGTCGTTCGTCTCGTTTGGGCGGCACATTTGAGATTAGATAAGGGGGAGTAACCTCGAGGAGGTTTTAATGGGTTCAAGATTCATATGTGGTAATTGAGAATTTTATTGGTATATGGATAAGATCTCAGATTAGCATTGAATGGTGTGGAGACTCGCGGAATTTCTATATCATTATGGATTTTATATTTTAGTATTAGGAAGGTGAAGGAAACAACTTTAGATTCACAGAAGGTCTCTTAAGAGTGGGTGTCTCGGTTGAGGTACTTTTGGGATGCTTAAGAGGGAATACAGCGTCTTATGGGCCTTAGGGCAGTGTGGTTTTATCCTAGGATCTATTGTGGTGAGCTTTGGGTATGGATTGTTGTGTTCTGGAAAGGAGAAGTGTCACCTTAACGGTAATTCGGAAGGAACTCGAAGAAATAGGACATCTTGGTAGTAAGTTGGATCAGCACCGCAATGAATATGATCGGTTCTTAGGGTACTTATGATGTTGTGAGTCTCTACAGGTGTTTTGTGGAAATACTCTTGGGTTTGGCAACTTGCGTGGCTTGGTTGAGATAGAGAGTTTCAGCTCTGATGGGTTGGTTAGGTGCAAATGGGTTTCGAAGAGTTCTCGATGGTTTCAACCACTGTTTGATATGGATTTTTCCTACTGGCGTGAGGAGCATGTTGTGTATCGTGATTTTCTCCTAGATGATATCAAATGGAAGGTTTCTGACTGATCGGGTATGTCTTATACTTGTGACTCAGAGTTGATTATGAGATTCTTGTACTTTTCGTATGATGGCATGACAGACTCGGTGTGTTGTGTGGGATTGAGATTTGCGTTTGCAAGGTCACAGTTTAGTTTTGAAGTGTCGTAAATTCTTAGGCAACATGGACGGTTTCAAATGACTAGATGAATGATATTACTACTTAGTATTGCCTAAGAAGGGTGCACATTTTAGAAGGTGCACTGAGTATTGACTTATGGATGTTTCACTGGTATTGTGTTACTCGCCTGGTTGATCGACTACTGCTATTCAGATTTTTCTATGTGGCACGGAAGAATTATAGAAGCATTCCTCATAGGATAATCGTGTGTGTTAGACATTCAGGGGGTGGAGTTGGGATCAGATATGGTGATTCGTTTGTTCTATGGATTTGGAGACTGGGAGTTCATAGAAGCAGATTGTTTCATGGTTGTGGACTGTGAAAATGTGGCCAAAGCTTGCCAAATGATAATATGTGTCATGGTTAGGCCATTGTGGACTTTTGGAGGGTTACTTATTTATCTATGGATGACCATAGTTGATTTGGAGCCCACTGAAAGGCCCGATTAGGATGTGTATTCTACATCGGGTCGGATCGATTGACTTTGTACTGCTATTATTGAGGGATGTGCCATTTTGTTTGGGTTGAGCTTATTCGTGTTCTAATATGATCTATGTGGGTTGAGCTTATTTGTGTTCTAACATGATCTATGTGTTACTAATCTATGCTACTAGGGGTTGTGATTTGTTGGTCGCATGCACACCTGGTGCGGTTCTGTTTGGGGCCTGTAGCGGAATTCAAGCGAGATGGTGATTGGGGTGTGGAATGGTTGACTGCACCTTGGCTATGGTTTTTCCGGGTTGTGGTATAGTGTGATGTTTGCTTCTCCATCGTTATGGTCATGCACTTGTGTATTTGGTGTCGAATTGCTTATGGTTGTTGATTTTGAACACTGGGGCTCGAGGTATTTTATATGGATTGTTGTTTGGATGGGTCACGTATTGCAGTTGTGTTATGATGGGATACGATCCTTTATGATAGATTTGTTTGTTTTGGTTCTACAGTGTGTGATGGGTTTTTAGTATTGCATTGTGGTGGTACTTATTGAGCTTGCGGGAAGGTTCTCTCATTTGAGTCATTTTCCATTTGTTGGGTGGATTTGAATTTTTGTTTGTTGGTGCACGGATTGCACAATTTGTGATTCTAGGTAGTATTGGTGTGGCATGTCAGAAGAGTAGCTTGTATTTGATGAGATGATGTCTTTGGGCCTGAGGTGGTTGCTATCGAATTTTATTACACTGTGTTTGGAAGAGTAATATGGAGAGTCAACTTAGAATTTGTTCTATGGTTTTTGTTAGGAGAGAGAACTCTATGACTTGTTGATCTAATGAGTGGTCATGAGTTTCTGTGTGTTTCTTTCAACATCGCCAATGTACGAAGGTTTTGTAATGAGGTTTTGTTTGAGATGAGGTTTATTACCGGTACCAGGTGTGTTTTAAGCAGCTATTGCGGTAAGAAGTTATTGTTATAAGTATTCGAGTTATGTGGTATATTGTGTGATTACATCTTTGGTTAAGGTCATGGATCGATATTGTTAAGACTTATACAGTGTGTAAATGCAAGATTCAGTTCTTGTAAGAAAATCCAAATGCTGGAAATTGGGTTTCAAGGTTTATGGGCTAAGGTTTAAATAAGGATCTCCAGTTAGGTTGTGTCGTCAGGCTTATATGGATTATGGTGACGTGGGATCACATCCGGGTATGTGTATGGTAAAGGTTACACGACGATTTGATGGCTTTTAGACGACTCTTCGCACGTTCAAGGACGAAGATATGTTTAAGTTGGGGAGAATGTAACGACACGATCGGTCGTTTTGGGCATTTGCACTACGTTCAACTATTTGAAGATTGAGTTGTATCGTATTGTGTATTATGACTTATGTCAATCATCGGTTTTGGTTTTCACGTTATTCGGAATTGATTTGGAATGAATTTCATGATTGAAGCCTTAAAGTTGGAGGAGTTGACCAAGTTTGACTTTTTAGTATTTGACCTCAAATTGGAGTTTTGATGGTTTTTTTAGGTCTGAATGGTGATTTTTGACTCGGACATATGCCTCGATTAGCATTTCGACATTTCTAGAAGATTTTAGCACTAATTGGCGAAAATTAGAAATTTAAAGGTTTGGAAAGTTCATAAGTTTGACTGTGTTGACTTTGATGATATCGGGTTCGGATTGCGGTTCTGGGAATTTGAATAGCTCTGTTATGTCATTTGGGACTTGTGTGCAAAATTTGAGCTCATTCCGGGTTGTTTTGATATGTTTCGGTGCGAGTTTTGGAAATGGAATGTTGAAAAGTTCATTAAGTTCAGTTTGAGGTGCGATTCATCGTTTCGATGTTGTTATGCATGATTTAAGGTCTCGATTAGGTCCCTGTTATGTTATAGGACTTGGTATATTTGAATTGTTCTCGAGGGGCTCGGGTGAGTTACATACGTGGTTCAGATCATTTTTATCTCTTGTATCATTATTGAAGATTTTTGGTGCTGGTGTAGCCGCATCTGCGGATTCATGGTCGTAGAAGTGACTTCGCACATGTGGGGTGTCTATCGTAGAAGCAAGAAAAGGCCGGGTGAGGAGGTCGAAGAAGCGAATATTTGAGCGCATGTGCACATGCACAAGTGTGGCCGGATGCAGCGCAGAAGCGAGGTCTTGCGCAGGAGCGCATGATGACTCGCACCTGCGATGTCGCAGAAGAAGATATTTTTACCGCCGGTGCGAGGATCGACTTTTCAGATGGTTCCGCATAAGCGGATGTAATGTTGCAGAAGTGACGCCGCAAAAGCGGCTCATTTGTTCGCAAAAGCGAAGATGGCTGGGCAGAAGCTTTAAATCGAGGGTTTGGTCATTTTATTCATATTTGGAGCTATATACCTCAGATTGAGACAATGTTTGAAGCAATTTTCACCACATGGATTGGGGTATGTTATTTCTACTTGGTTTTGGTTATATTTTGTGAATCTATATTAATTTTTTGGTAATTGGATTGTGAATTTTAAAGAGAAAAATTGGGGATTTTGTCTAAAGTTTCATAGAGTGAATTTTCGAGTTTTGTGCCATCGATTCGGGCTTGGATTTGAGTGAAACAAGTATGGTTGGACTCGTAATTTAATGGGTTGTCAGATTATGTGAGTTTAGATCTTCCAAAACCGACATACTAATAACAATATTTATGAAATGGGATCACAGTTACGACTTAATCCAACAACTACCCAAAATATACACAACCCACATAAGTGTCTATGGAGCCTCTAAAAAGTACGGAAGAGAAACATAATCTTGCCGGCGACAAGGCCCCGCCTATACCTCAAAATATAACAACATGTACAAAAGAGAGAAGAATATATCTACGCACGGCCCCATGAGGAAATGGGGCTCACCAAAACAGCTTAAATGAGGAGGAGAGGGCACCACTATCGACGATCGGCACTACCCGCTACATAGCCACCTACATCCATAAGAAGATGTAGCACCCCCGGCAAAAGGGACGTTAGTACCATTGAATAGTACTAGTATGTATGAACAAACTCTACTCTAGATAGAATAAACATCAAACAAGCAATGATACAAATAGAAACTTCGTATACAATTCACCGAAGTACGGAAAAGCACAAATAAGAGTCACCATGTTTTCTTGTCCCATTTTTCCATCTTTTGGTTAATAGTCTTTTAAAGCCAAGTGTCGCAATTTTAATATACCACCGTGTTGTTCTCACACAGAGTCCGGTCTCGGCCCGACCGGCTAAGCCATCCTAAGTGAGACATCACCAGCATCATAATCCATAATATCACCGTGTCGTTTCACACGGAGTCCGATCTCGGCCCGACCGGCTAAGCCATCTCAACTGAAACAGTGAGGTAGTAACCAATATCATATTTCGATGTGAATACCTCCATTTGTACGGCACGGAGTCCGATCTCGGCCCGATCAGCTAAGCCATCTCACTCTAGGACATAACCCTATCATCTTTAATCTTTTAATTCACATTCCATATCATTTCAATCTTTTGGTTCACATCTCATATCATTTCAATCTTTTGGTTCACATCTCTTCTCATCACTTAGTTTACAATTCTTGGCACTTGTGCATATTTAAGCTTTTAGGTTACATTGCTCTCTTCAACCATATCATATATTCATCTTTCACATCAACCCAAACCATCACATAAGGGGAGTCGTACACATAGTAAAAGAAAGAGCATAGCAATCGAAATTCATACTTTCAAATAACATAGTGACATGGTAGCAACTTAGAGCAATATGGAAGCAAGAATTTCCCAACTTGACACATAGAACACATAAGTTCCTTAGAGAATCAAACTAGAGACTCATACCCGGAAATTGAACACCAATAGGTTCATCCTATGAAGATAAGATTTAGCCATACATACCTCAATTGGATTTTCCTTAATTTCTACCACAAATGTCAGAACCTTTAGAACCTTCAATCTACTTCACAATGTAGCTCAATTGAACTCAAAATTAGGAATAATAATGATTTCCCTAGCTCACTTGAGCATTATATCAAACATTATGTGTTCATTAAGGTTGCATGGTCCCTTTTTAGTGGAATATTACTTTAATCCTTTTCCCATATATGATTTAGGATTATTTTATTACATGCACGCAAGGTTTCTATCCCCATTCCCATGAACAAACCTATCCCTTGTCCATTTTAACTAAAATCTGGAAATTTAGGTTGGGGGGTAGAAGCTTACCTTTTTGGGGGAAGAAATTTGTGTCCTTCTTGATTAGTTCCAAGCTTCAGTGGTGATGGAGGATCAATTGGAGGGGGTTTGGACCTTCTCTCTCTAATACCCACTCTTTTCTCACTCTAAATTAACAGAAAAATGGCTAAAAGTTGGGGGATGGGTGTTATATATGTCTGGGGTTCGGGTCTTAAAAATTAGAAAATGGGAGCCCCGATGCAGGTTTGCGGTCTGAAATGCGATCGCATTTCGGTTATGCGGTCCGCAAACCATCTACATAGTTGGCCTTCAGCTTGGCAAAAAGGAAAGGAAACTACCCAGGTATGCGGAAACTATGTGGTCCACATACCTGTTATGCGGTCACATAGTGCACCGCATAACTCCCTCCATAAAACTCAAGCGCAAATATGCGACGAACTATACGGCCCACATACGCAAAATGCGATCGCATTTTGGGCCGCATAATTGCCCTCAAAATGGATAGCAAACTGTCCAACTATGCGACCACAATGCGGTCTGCATACCTGATATGCGATCGCATAGTGGACCGTAGATCCGCATTCCTCCACGAATTGTCTTTCTCTAAGTCGGGGGTACTTTTCACTCCTAAGATGTTTGAACCTAAGAATATTTACGGCCATTTCAACATGGAGATCTACCTGGGCATCGTTTTTGGGTTAAGGATTCAAAGGGTCCTTACATTCTCCCCAACTTAAGATCATTCGTCCTCGAGTGAGGATCGGGGAATTACTTGGGTTTGAAACTACTATTTGCCAACCCCCAAATTTAACTAACTCCCAATTTTTATAAAAATTTTGACAGAGTTTCCTTTGTATTTAGGCCTATCCACCTGCCAGAGAGCCCCCGAAACACATTTCAACGAACTTCACATAATCAGTCAACACTATAACATATAAATACAACACAAATTAAGGAGTTATAATAGAACGAACGATTAGGGAAGTGGGGTGGCTCAACAGAACACGACAAGAAATGCAATTACTTAGAGATGACGACTTCATAAATGATTACCTGACTTATTCAAACAAATGAGGGTACTTCTTTTTTATTTCATTCTCCGTTTCCCAAATTGCCTCCTCGACTTGTTGATTCTGCCATAATACTTTAACTGATGCGATTTCCTTGTTTCTCAACTTAAGGACTTTCCTATCAAGGATGGCAACTGGAACTTCCTTGTAAGACAACTCTTTGTTAACCTCAACAGTCTCAACCGACACGATGGCAAACGGGTCTCCAATCACTTTCTTTAACATGGACACATGAAACACCGGTGCACCAATGACATTTCAGGGGGAAACTCCAGCCTATACGCCACCCTTCCTACCCTTTGAGTGATTCTATACGGCCCGACATATCTTGGACTCAACTTCCTTTTCTTTCCAAACCGCAAGATCCCCTTCATGTGATATACCTTCAAGAACACCCAATCATCTTCTTGGAACTCCAAATCCCTGCGACGAATGTCTGAATAGGATTTCTGACGGTTGTGAGCTGTTTTTAACCGCTCTTTTATGATTCTAACTTTCTCTACAACCTGATGCACGAGATCTAGTCCCAACAGTTCGGCCTCTCCAACCCCGAATCACCCAATTGGTGACCTACATCTCCTACTGTACAAAGCCTCAAATGGTGCTATCTAAATATTGGCATGGAAACTGTTGTTGTAAGCAAATTTTATAAGTGGAAAATGATCATCCTAGCTACCTTCAAAATCAAGCACACTAGCTCGTAACATGTCCTCAAGCGTCTGGATAGTCCACTCTGCTTGTCCGTCAGTCTACGGGTGGAAGGTTGTGCTGAGATTTACCTGCGTCCCCAAACCTTGCTGAAATTTCATCCAAAAGTTAGCTGTGAATTGGGACCCTCGATCCGAGATAATAGAAACTGGTGTGCCATGGAGCCTGACTATTTCCCTGATATACAATTGAGCATATTGTTCTGCAGTGTCGGTGGACTTGACCGGCAAGAAATGAGTTGACTTCGTGATCCGGTCCACTATTAACCAAATGGAGTCAAACTTGTGCGGAGAGCGAGGTAACCCTACCACAAAATCCATATTGATCATCTCCCACTTCCACATCGGTATTTCTATAAGTTGTGCCAACCCACCGAGCCTTTGGTGTTCGGCCTTCACTCGCTAATAGTTCGGACACTTAGCAACAGAGTCCGCCACACCCCTCTTCATGTTATTCCACCAATAAACTTCGTTGAGGTCGTGATACATTTTCGGAGAAACTAGGTGTACAGAATATCTAAAATTGTGAGCCTCTACCATTATCCTCTCCTGAAGGTCATCCACATCCGTGACACATAATCTTCCTTGGCACTTCAAGACACCGTAATCCTTGCTAAGCAAAAAAGTTGTGGTCCTGTGATTAAGAATTGCATCTTTTAGCTGCGCCAACGCTGAATCATTGTATTTCTTTTCCTTGACTTCCGCCACGAGGGAAGATTCGGCTCTATTATGTCCCACAACATCCCCTCCGTCAGAGGCCGTAAGACAAACCCCCAAACTGGCCAACTGGTAAACTTCTCGAGCCAAGGGCCTCCGAATGGCTACCAAGTGAGCCAAGCTACCCATGGATTTTCGACTAAGAGCGTCTTCCACCACATTCGTGTTTCCTGGATGGTACAAGATATTCATATCATAATCTTTGAGCAATTCCAACCATCTTCTCTGCCTCAAGTTTAATTCCTTCTGCTTGAATAGATACTGGAGACTCTTGTGGTCTTTGAACACGTCCACATAGACTCCATATAGATAGTGACGTCAGATTTTCAATGCAAAAACAACTACTGCAAGCTTCAAATCATGCGTCGGGTAATTCTTTTTGTGATTCTTAAGCTCCCTTGAAGCATACGCTATAGCCTTACAACATTGCATTAACACACACCCAAGGCCAACCCTTGAAGCATCACAATACACCACAACCCCTCTCTACCCTCTGGAAAGGCCAACACCGGCGCGGAAGTCAATCTTGATTTCAATTCCTGGAAACTCTTTTCACAAGCATCGGACCACTGGAACTTGACCGTTTTCTGCGTTAGCTTAGTCAAGGGGGAGGCGAGAGTAGAGAATCCTTCCACGAACCTCCGATAATATCCAGCTAAACCCAAGAAACTGCAAATCTCTATCGGGGTTATTGCTCTAGGACAATCCTTTACTGCTACAATCTTATAGGGGTCAACCTGAATCCTTTCCCTGGAGACGACATGGCCCAAAAAGGTAACTGATTTGAGCCAAAATTCACATTTCGAGAACTTCGCATATAATTGGTGCTGATGAAGAGTCTGCAGAACTGCCCTGAGGTGATTAGCATGATCTTACTGACTTCGTGAATATACAAGGATATAGTCGATGAAGACTATCACAAAAGAGTCAAGAAATGGCTTGATGAACCGATTCATAAGGTCCATGAAGGTTGTTGGGGCGTTGTTAGCCCAAAAGGCATTACCAAGAATTCAAAATGCCCATATCGAGTCCGGAAGGCGGTCTTAGGAATATCCTGCTCCCTTATCTTTAGTTGATGATACCCGGATCGCAAATCAATTTTTGAAAAGAACTTAGCACCTTGCAATTGATCAATCAAATCATCTATCTGAGGCAATGAGTATTTGTTTTTGATTGTGACCTTGTTGAGCTACTAGTAGTCAATACACATTCGCAGTGATCCATCTTTCTTTCTGACAAAGAGAACTGGTGTGCCCCAAGGCGACACATTTGGCCGAACGAAACCCTTTTCTAGCAAATCCTTTAGTTGCTCTTTTAACTCCTTCAATTCTGTTGGTGCAATTCTGTAGGGTGGAATACATATCGGCTGTATGCCGTGGCAATACATCAATTCTAAAATCAATCTCCTTGTCTAGAGGGATCCCAGGGAGTTCATCCGGAAAGACATCAAGGAACTCATTCACAATTGGCACAGACTCGGGAGCAGGAACAACAGAGGTGGTATCTGCAATTCAGACCAAATGTTAGATGCACCCCTTTCTGATCATTTTGAGGCCTTAAGGTAGGAAATTAACCTACCTCTTGGCATAGTATTATTTCCCTCCCACTCAATAGCAGGCTCATTAGGAAACTCAAGCCTCATAATTCTAGTTCGGCAGTCGAGTTTGGCAAGGTAGGAATAGAGCCAATCCATTCCCATTATTACATCAAAATCGATCATTCCTAGCTCAATAAGATCGGCCGTGGAATCTCGACCACGCACCGTGACAGAGTTTTGAGCTCGTTCGACTCTGACTTGAGTTTCTCGAGCTCCTCCTCAAAAAGAGTAAGCTTAGCTCAAAACTTGGAGAAAGCCCGATTTTAGAGAATCATGACCTAAAACTCAGAGGAAAAAAGTTAGAAAAACAAAAATCAAAATACAAAGCAAAAATGCTACATCAAAAAATTACATGCTTTTGGAGTTTCTCAGCCTCCTCGAGAATAAGAGGGGCATCGACATCGACCTCCTCCTCAACACCGGCAAAATAATCTCCAAATATATCATTCTTTCCTTGGGATGTCCCCCACGTCGGGAGTTCCCCTATTTTGGGCATCCCGTATTTGTCCTAAAGAAAACAACGGACCAGGTGGAAGATCACCTATGTCAACAACCTTGATCGAGGCCTTCTCTCGCCCTCAAGGAATTTCGGATCAGGGTCCCCCACAATCGCCGACCAAGTGCTCATCGGCACAAGATGTACACTGGTCAATGATCGGTTCGGGGTATTTATTTAAATCCTCCTCGAGAGTCTCCTCAACTCGAGGCAGGATCGCATCAGCAACCTCTGGCTCAGCGCTCATCAGCTCAACATCCTTCGAAGAATCGATGCTTCATTTTCCCCCAAGTATCAGCGGACAATTGTCATCATCTTCATCTTTAGCACGAATGCTCTCAGCGGCTTCGGGAGTTATGGCCGTTGCATCGACTTTAGGTTTTCGAGCCATGGCTCTCTTTCGTTTGGGAGATCCCGTCGATGTCTCTTTCTTTTTCTTTTTATCTTTGGCGGGGTTTGTGGCTCTCCATTTCGCCATGTGGAAGCGGCCTCATCAAAGCAGCTTCTCCAAGGCATGCGTAAGCTTAAAATATCAAGGGGATTGGAAAGCATCAATGGTAAAAACTTACCGTGATTCTTGGCTTCCCATAGAGTTTTGGCCAAGTCACGCCAAACGCGCTTACCATATGGGGAGATGGAATCTAATTGTCGTACCCAGCCCATGAGGTCTTTGACATCACAAGGGTACCATTCAATGGCTGCACCGTCCGAAAAGAACAAGTTCAGAAGGAAAAGGAAAACATTCAATTAATGAAGCATAATTTGATAAATCGACACTTACGACTCATATTCCATTCCTCGGGGAATGGCATATTCTCAGGGGGGATCAAGTCCGAGGTCCTGACTCGGACAAAGCGGCTCATCCACCCTCTATCTTTGTCCTCCTCAATGTTGGCAAAAAGACCTTCGAGGCTCAGAGTTGTAACTTAATTAGGACACCTCGATAAAGACAAGGGCTATATAGTCTAATCAGGTGGTCGAGGGTGAAAGACCTCCTCTCGACCATGTTTTAGAAATATCTTATCAAATAGACAATTCGCCATAAGGAAGGATAGATCTGGCCGAGTGTCACTCGTTATTGTCGGCAAAAATAGAGGATCACTGGATCTATTGGTGGCGAAGAAGGGTCCATAGGACCTAAGGTGAAGGGATATTTGTAAATGGTGAGAAAGCCAGTTTTGTAGGTAGTTATATCTTCTTCAGATGAAGGGATTTCCACTTGCAACGCCTCTCCTTAACGGAAATCAACCTTTACCTTTTTAATATCAGTCACCAGACTGATATATCGAGACATGGGCTCGCATTGTCCCTCTACTGAAGAAGGTTTATGTCACGCCCCAAAACCGAGGGACATGACCGTCACTCAACCGGAGGACCCCGGTCAAGCGGACCTGGAATTGCCTTTCCTATCCCACGCGTTACCCCATGATTTCAGTATACATTATTCATGAGAAATAGCCATTTAGGCTTAAGCATAAACTTACAACTTGGAATCATTTCTACTTTTTATCATTACCAACATATTATACCAAATGCTTACAAAATACATACAACATTTACCAACGTGGATCACGATTCTGAACCGTACCGTTACTTACCCAAAATACATATGTACCTTACCCACATTGTGTCTACGGAGCCTCTAAGAGTACAAGGGAGTTATACAATACTTGCCGGTAAAAAGGTTCCGGCTATACCTAACACAAGTACCAAAGTAAGAATCCAGGAGAAAAGATGGCATGAGCCACACTAGGCCCCGAGAAAAGAGAGGCTCACCACAACCGCTGATAAGACGAGGGGGGAGGCACTACTGTCGGTGTGGTGGAGTTCCTGCTATAGAACCACCTACAATCATCACAAGAATGTAGCGCCCCCGGCAAAAAGGGCGTCAGTACATTTGAATTGTGCTGGTATGCATGAACAAACTTTACTCAAGTAAACTCAATAATGCGCAGGCAAGAGACAGACATAGAGTCACACAATTACTTCACAAGACATAGAAAGACATACAATGGAAGTTCCACAATTTTTCACTTCATCAAAATCACAATTTCAATTCCATCCTTGTCCTTCCTCACATCTCACCCTTATGTCTCCTGTTGCAGCGTGCAACCCGATCCCACCTGACAATTGTTGCGGCGCGCAACCCGATCCCACCTGACAATTTCAATCACACCCTTATCACTTCTCACATATCACCCTTATCTCCCCTGTTGCGGCGCGCAACCCGATCCCACCTGACAATTACAGTCACACC
>MDKH01124231.1:0-12150 GCA_005239495.1 Nicotiana undulata
TAAGATTAAAATAAATACTTGTAGAGACACTTTTAGAAATGAATTTCAAAAAAATGGGAATTATGTACATGCCCGCGTGACGTGATTCAAGTTTCCCTTTTACAACAAAGCAAAATACGCGCTCGCACATTTTATTTATCTTATCAAACGAGTTTCAGTGCCAAGAATTGTGTACACGTCCGCGTGACATGATTTTAGACACATTTTAAACTCTACGGGTTTATGCATATGTGACCCGTATCAAAAATAATTCTTTAAATACAAATGAATAATAAGCGGTAAAAGATATAAAAATGCACATGGGTATTAAAACAATAATTAAACAATTTAGGCCAAGTTTAGTCATTAAGCGACCGTGCTAGAACCACGGAACTCGGGAATGCCTAACACCTTCTCCCGGGTTAACAGAATTCCTTACCCGGATTTCTGGTTTGCAGACAATAAAAAATAGAGTCAAAATTTCTCGGTTTTGGGATTTCTAAATAAATAAATGGTGTCCCGGAACACCATAAAAAATTCGGGTGGCGACTCTGAATAAAAATAAATCCCAAAAATCGAATAATGTCACTTAAAAATGGAAAAACTCCCTTATTACCCTTACCGGGTGAAAAAGGAGGTGTGACAACTACTACATACTGAAATGCATTTGCAATCAACTCATGTTTCTTTTATTTTTTTAATTTAAACTTTTTTTGCCCAATAATTCAAGAAAGTAGAAAATAAAATTAATTTTTAGTAGATAAATAAATACATAGCATATTTCTTTCTTTTTTTGTATAAATAAATAGTTCAATTGTATAGTACAATACATGTAGACAATCAAATAAATTTTTTAAAACCTTTTTTCATATAAAAACATTCTTCAACATATGTTTTAAAAAAAAAAGATAAAGTGATTGGATTGGTTATGAGTGTATTTTTATAAATAAATAATTTTTTAGAAATCGTATGATGTTTTAATACATCAAACCAAATATTAGATAAGAAATATGTCAGCATAACGAGTACCAAAATTACTAAATACGCCATATTAAACATTATTTTTATGTACCCTAGCAAATAGCTAGACCCCTTATTTCTCCCAAAAAATTGGGCAATAAAAAATTACATCAATGGATTTAAACTCACAAAATCAATCAACTGCTAATCATATAGTATTGTTCAATTGTCAACTTTGAATGCTTTAACAAGATCACATGCAGGCCGTTCCTTTTTCTGTTCGCTGTCTCTTTTCGTGTCAAAAGACAGAAATTTGCAGACACAATTATCAACATCCAAATCAGTAATAGTAGAATTGTCTAAATTTTAATTTATGTGAATTTGTTTGACTGAGCATTGAGTTTAAGAAAAAATAAAGATTTTTGAAATTTGTAGTCCTAAATAATTTTAAATGGGGTCCATAGTATTTCTGTGGTTGTAAAAATTTTCCACTAAGGGTAAAAATGAAACTTTAAACAAAATTATTTTCAAATTTAAAAAAGAATCATTCTTTTCGAAATGAATAAAAAAAAATAGAATCACATAAACTAAAACGGAAGAAATAGTAAATTTCAGTAGAAGAGTTGAGCCTGACAGGGACATACATCATTTGTTACATTGTTGAAACCATTTCATATGTTAGTATAAAAGCTTAAACTGTGAGACACGATATATTTTTGTTTTATAAAATTATATATGCAATATGCTCCCTCACGTGACTTGTTTCTTTTTACGAGTCAAACACATGAAAATTATTTTGATAAAGGGTAGCGATTAGACTCGAATCGAGAATCTCTCTACATTATACTATGCTGAAGCGGGCGACAATCTCATCTAACATTAGAGATAGTACACCTCCTTTATTTAATTATGTTTTCAACAATTATTAAAATTAATTATTCTGGCCACAAGAATATGAAAAACATTTTTAAATTTACAGTCAGAATAACATGTTCGATAATAGTCATTTTACAAAAAAATTGTCACTGGCACGGTCACACCTAGTGGTGGCAAAATGGATGAAAAAATAGTTATCCACCTATATTATCCACTAAGAAATGGGTTGGATAATGAATTTTTAAAAACGGGTCAAATATGGATAAGAAACATATTATCCACTTAGGAATGCACAACCAATGGATAGGGGTGGCAAGTAGGCCGGATCGAGCCCTAGCCTAACGGGCCGGTCTCGTGGGCCGCGGTCCCGGTCCTTAAATAAACGGGCTAAACGATCTTTTGTAAAAACTGGCCCGGGACCGACAAACTCATGGTCCCGGGCTAAACGAGCCGGGCTCGCGGTCCCAAGGGGCTAAATGGGCCCAACAACTAACCAATGATTTTTTAAATTGAATAAAATTAGAGACAAAAAGATAAAAAAATATCTAAGGCAATGCCTTGTAAATTATTAAAGAATTGTGACCTACTTTTTTTAATTCAAATTTAAAGACAAAAATATTATAAAAAGATATTCAAAGCAATGCTTTGTAATTTTATTATAGCAGTAAAAAACATGACGATATCTTTCTTAGTCTTTCTCCCCCTACGGAGTGAGCACAACAAGGTGCTAATACCACTGATAAAAACTAAGCATCCACCAAATTGTATAAAGAAGCCGGTTCTTATCAGTTCCCACCGTAAGCAACAGACTGTAAAACCAAGCAATATAGGAAACTAGGTTCCCTATTTGTTCCCACTGTTGGCAATAAATGAAGAACGCAGGGTTTTTACGTGGAAAATCCATACTCAAGGGGATAAAAATCACGACCTACACTGGTAGAATTTTAACTTCACTAACTTGCAATACACCTATTACAAGCCACTTTGTAATGACTCTATTACGAAGACTTCAACCTCACTAACTTGTAATACACCTATTACAAGTCACTTTGCAATGACTCTATTACAAAGATTTCAACCTCACTAACTTGTAATACACCTATTACAAGTCACTTTGCAATGACTCTATTACAAAGATTTCAACCTCACTAACTTGTAACACACCTATTACAAGCCACTTTGCAACACATTTATTGCAAAGACTTCAATCTATAACTAACTCTAGTCACAACACAAACTCAAAGATTTATGATTTACAAAAGATCTTCTACAAAAATGCTTCTAAGTAAGCTGGGTAGAAGTTACAAATGAAGAACAAATAACAAAGACTCAACAAACTTAAAGACTTAAGATATCTTCAGTGTTTGCACCTGGTCCTTGGTTATATTGTTCTTCGTTCTTGATGCCCTTGAGAATCACTTGCAAGATTGACATACACTTGAGAGAATGCTTGATGAGTTCTTGAATGTGCAAGTGATTTGTTTTACCTTTGCTTGATGTTAATATCTCATTTGTGACATCACTTGGATGATGTAAGAAAGCTAGGTAAAGAGCATTCCCCATAAAGTTGACTGTTGCACTGTAGCATGTGCAGGCAGCAACTTTACAGCTGTGAAGAGTTGACTTGTACGGTCACCTCGGGAACTGGTAGGAACATGTTCCCTCAGCTGTCCCTTCGACTCTGAAGAGTTGAGCCATATCATAAACTAGATCCCAACATGAAACCTTGTGATCTTAAGGTCTTGAGAATGTTTAAAGATGTAGAGTTGACTATACAACGACCGAGGGAACTGATCCATATATGTTCCCTCTGTTGTTCCCTTATATGATTTCGTTGAGAATTGGACCAGACATCTGACTGGTTACTCTGAACGCAAGAGAACTAATTGTACCAGGTTTCTTATTTGGTTCTCTCATGAAGTTTGTCAAATCATCAAAACAAAAGAAGCATAACTTAACAGTTTTTCCCTTTTTGATGATGACAAACTTAGAATTGATATTCCCCCCGAGAACCAGATCTCCACATTGTCCCCCCTGCGAGTCAGCCATATTCCCCATGAGAACCAGACCAAAGGAACTGATCACAACTGGTTCTTCAAGATTGTTTGGCAAATCATCAAAACACAAAATAACATAACTTATCAACCACCATTAAGAAGAAAAAGGAACTAATCAAGATGTGCCAAAGTACAAGTTACATAACACATACTAATTTTTATTCATACAAGTTACGTGCTTTCTCTTACAAACTTCATAAATCTTTCAAGGTTCGGAGGAAGTTCCGTTGGTGGTGGCGGAAAAGTAGCTTGGTCATTGTCGCTTCCTTTGTCGTGTGAAGCAGCATCCTCAACAAGTTCAGCTAGCATTTCTTCGTAAGCTTCATCTTCCTCTGGTTGTGATTCAGCAAGTCCAATTTTTCTCTTTAAAACAGATCCAATCTTTAAAAAGTACTGATTTTTCCAAGCTCTTCCTCTAGTTTGCTTGACTGAAAGCGCTCCCCGATGCCACTATTGAAGCTTGAATAGTTAAAATGTCTTGGGTCATCCTTGAAAGAACCAAAAAGTATTATTCTTTTTTCTTTCACCATTTTAAAATATTAAAGGTCCCGTCGGGATTCACTTCCTCAAGTTGTTGCGACAAATAAACTTCAAGCTCATTTAGTTATGAAAAATCATTACTACTAAAACCAAAAAAACCCTTAAACCCCGTCCAAGCTCTAAGTCCTCTTACTCATGCATCTGTTTTAGAAAAAAATATATCCCTATTAAATAAATTTTTGTTTAATTTGCTCTTTCTGTTCCATCCATCTATATACAGCCACAAAAGTTAAAAAATTACAAGAAAATGTTAAGTTCAAAATAGATAGGAGTCCGAGTCTCTATCCTTTATTGCTATATGAAGATATAGGGAGTGCTCTAGTCTCGTACGATTATCTAGCCTTGTATGGCTGTACCCTTTGGAAAAAAAAAATTCACTTTTAACCTTTCTAAATAGAACAAATCTATGCTAAAATTAAATATTGCCTAACCTAATTTAGAGGATCTAAAGCAAACTTTATTAGGTTGGGCAGGCTGACCTTTTATTAATCCCGTTGATTAGCTGGTTAGAAGAAAAAACCTAAGTATTAGACGACGATATCTTTTCCCATTAAGATGACCACGTAGCATCATACTTTTGCAATTATTATTTACTAATTAAAGTAAAAAGTCCCACTAGTACATGATAATTTATTGAAAAGTTACAAGAAAACATATGATTACTGGTTAATTCCAAGTCAAAAGCATTGTCTCCTTGAGAAGAAAGCAAGATTTCACTAAATACAACATTGGTCATCACTAGTTGAATTAATTATATGTAGTTAGATATCATGCTAAGATGGATACGATTTCTCCGCCCTTAAACAAATGTCTCGAGTTCGAGCCCTGATAATAAAAAAGAGTATAATAAAAGGACTTGCTAATTTCAGAATACATCACATCTCTAGGGTTAACCCCTTTCGGAAGCTCAATTTGTAGGACCGGGGAGAACACTCGCAGGCGTGCCCTAAACTCTTCGGGCAAAATCACCGAGATAACTATGTTAGCTATTCGTTTCGGCGGTACCCAGTGTATGCCTTTCGCCTTGTCTCCCTTCCTAACCTTGCTCGATCCAATAGCCCGATCCTTCCCTCTTTAACAGGTCTTACGTGACACGAGTCTGAATCAATCGAAACTATAATATAAATACTGAACATCGGTGAAAAAAAATAATACTAGACTAGCTAGTTTCGTCGATCCTGGCATGATACCCTTGTAAGGTTGGTTCTTTTTTGTAACATGCGTTTGGTCCCTTTTTTAATAGTCGCTTAGAATTTAATGTTTCAAAAGAGTGTAATATAATAAACGGAAAAGAGTTCAAAATGCCCCTAAACTACTGAAAAAAGTTTAAAAATATCCTTCATCCACCTATTGAGCTAAAAATACCCCTCCATCCATTTTTTTGGTTCACTTATGCCCTTTGACCGTTAGGTCAATGCTAAATTAAAAATAAATATTATTCTTTTGTTAAACTTAAAAAAAAATTGCAAAATATTTTTGTTTTTTTAAACTAATGCACCAATAGTACACTAACTTAGTAGAGTCTTCTTATTTTTTTTTTGTAAAAACTGGAAAAAAAGAAGAAGAAGAAGATTTTACTAAATTAATGGACTATTGGTGCATTAGTTTTAAAAATGAAAATATTTTGCACAATATGTTTTTAAGTTTTACAAAAAGAATAATAATTATTTTAATTTAGCATTGACCTAACGGTCAAAGGCCATAAGTGAACCAAAAAAGTGGATGGATGAATATTTTTAGCCCAATAGGTGGACGAAGGGTATTTTTAAACGTTTTCCAATAGTTTAGGGGTATTTTGAACCCTTAATTTTAACTACTCCATCCGGTCCAACAGTGACTTTTTGGTTGTTTTCACATATGCTAAGAAATTCATCTTTAACATTAATTAGCAATGAAATTGACCATATTAACATTTTCTATCTTTTCACGTAAACACTCCTAACACATATTTCAATATTATTTACTCCAAGAGCAATATAGGAAAAAAATAATTAATTCATTCTTGAAATCTGAAAAAATTACTTTTTTTTGGACCATAAATAAGAAGCCAAAAATCACTTATTATGGACCGGATGGAGTAACCTATTTTAAAACATGCTTTTTGCAACGTGGACGGGATATTCCTAGGCCAATTATCATAATTTAACACCACGTTCCTTTGAACCCCTTCAGTGCTATTTGTTTGACCAAAAGGTGTTAAACTTTTTTGTTAAACTAAGTTAATGAGAAGATAATGGATGAATCCTAGTTAAATATACCTTAGATCTGAAGTTTGAGTGTCTCAATGATATGTGACCGTGAATAGACCAATGAAAGCAAAGTAAGAGTTCAATGATTGTCAATGGATGTGATGATAAAAATATGCAATAAATGTGAGTAATGACACTAAATGTAATAAGAAGGAATTTGTCACCCAAATGTTAGATGACTTGGATGATTACTTCTTCTGACAATATCGTGTGACAATACACTATGAAGATAGACAAATAATTCTTGGATCTTGTGAATAAATGAGGTATATTGAACAATGGAATCAACAGACAAGTCAATCTTTTCGAATGTTCTTGATGGTCAACCCTTTACAATATGTTCTTATAAAAAAGTGAACATCCCCTTCCCTATCTCTCCCTATTTATAAGGGACATTCCTAGAAAACCTTAAAAAGCACAGTTAGAGGAATATTCAATGAATATTCCTTTTCATAGTTCCAAGTCTATTTTAGTCGTTGCTACCATTTGTTCTTTACTCGACCTTGGTACTGATCTCTCTCTTGGAGACTCCTTGCCGTTGAGTTGTGCTCGGCTTCGACCTCGGCTACAGCTTGTTCGTTTATATCCACTAAATGCGATCTAATTTTGACCTATATAATTAGTCCCTACTCTTATTGAGGTCGTCCTCCTGGATGTCCTCGATGAGCAGATTTTATTTGTAGCCGGTCAGGAGAAATTCCATCGTGGTGACTGAGCTGAATTGGTCGATGTCGAACTAGTGACGTGTCGCCTCAAGGGTCATGATTTGCGTGACTGACATGGGATGATGTCATTACCACGCACGTCATCATTACGTATATTCCCGATGTAATGCGTCATTTTCAGTGCTTCTGTTGCTTCGATTTTGGTGTCACTGACGGTTCCTTGCCTCGATTTCGACGCCACCATACTGTATAAATAAAGGAGGGGGGATTTACAAATGAAACTTTCGCACACCATATTCCATTTGCACCTTGCTTATTCTTCTGCTTCTTCCTTAATCCTTGTTTTCGATTTTCTTCTGCTCTTTTAGCTCTAGCTTCTGATCTTTTCTTTCGGTCAATACTTTCTCCTTCCGGCTCCATTGTATACGTTTCACAGCAAAAAATGACAAACTCTCCTCATACTTCTGACATAGTCTCCGATGCCACACCATTGTCGGTGGTTATGCCTTCCGGTGGCGATGAGCCCACGGTTGCGGAAGACGAAAGCTTTCCCACTGTGGAGGAGGTGGTTCCTCGGAACCCGTCGTTCAGAAATGACTTCCCTAAAGAGCCTACCCCTGCTACTGTGCAGGTACTATATGATACGGGGCCGCAACAAATATCCACCCTCCGGTCTAAATTTCGTATACCTACTAATGTCAATATTGTTCCAGCGGGGAACGATGTGATACAGGCCCACCGGCCTGGGTATAGCGCTTTTTACGCTTACCCGTTTTTGGTGGGTTATTATCTTCCTCCCCCTCCGTTAGATGAGGAGTTCTGCCGCTTCTACTGTGTCTACCATGATTCATTTTACATTAGTATCTGAAATTTGTAAAGTAATGACAAGAGCGTCGAAATGAGGAAAGGTCAAACCGTGGGTATCCGACTTATCGAAGATGATACTTTCTTCGAGGTCGTCATACCGTTCAAGGGTGATTGATTGCTTCAATTTGTGGGTGGTGGTGAACTTCACATGGTTGATAGTTGGTTCATCTCCTCCGCCGATGATCATTTGGATGGTGCGGGTGGGGGAGGGTGGCTTTGGGGGGCCTTGGTGTTCTTGTCCACGAGCAAAATTGGCTCTTCCTCGGTCGCTCATCAGCTCCCTTAAATGTCATTGGTGGAGCATGTTCACTACCTCTTGCCGTAGGGCTATGCAGTCCTCGGTCTTGTGGCGCCGTTCCTGATGGAACTCGCAGAGGGTTTTCGACTTTCTAGAGTTTGGATCGGACTTCATCTTTTGCGGCCATTTCACCTTGGGCCAAGTTTCTCTAGGGCGTACACTATTTCTTAAGAAGAGACACAAAAATTGTGAGCAGATAAAAGTGAAGGCATACCTCTTTCGTTTCGGTGGGTTCCCGTCTGAGGCCTAGATGGGTTCGGCCTTGCGGGGAGTTGGTAGGATGGCCGATATGATGTACGGTTGGTGCTTTTCGTGATTAGGGCACGAACCTACGTGATCTCTTCGGCTGTCATTCCGACGACCCTTCCTCGATTGCATTTGGACTGACGTTAATTGTTGAGTTGGGCCGTTCAGGTCGTCCTCGTCCGCTCTCACCTCAGCACAATAAGCGTTGTGTATTTCTTCCCAGATGGTGGGAGGGTATTTCATGAGTCTGCTTAATAGTTTTCTGGTCTCCCTCGACCCGCTCCTGTTTAACCCATTCTGGAAAGCCGCTACTGCCATTCCCTCTAACACGTTCGGCAGACTCATTCTCACTTTGTTCTTTACTCGACCTTTGCACTGATCTCTCTCTTGGTGACTCCTAGCCGCTGAGCCGTGTTCGGCTTCGACCTCGGCCACAACTCGTCCGTTTATATCCACTAAATGCGATCTAATTTTGACCCATACACTATTTGTACATTATTTAAATAATTTTTGTCTTTCCTTTTCTTATTGGAGGTTTGGCTTCATGCTTGGCTTAATTAAAAAAATATATTGCTGTCCGCTTTCCTAAAAGTAATGCAACTATATGTTGCGACTTGAATTTTGCGAATTTACTTCTACAAAAACATTTCCAACATAAAAAGATGGAAAATCATAGGTTGTCAAAAGCTATTTGCTCTTATGTAGTACACCACAATTATTTTCTTTGAGCTTAGAAAAAGAATTGGGAGATTTGTTTGGGGAGTTATCCAAATATACGTCTTTTTGTTTTTAAAAATAGCACGGGCTAGCCAGTTTTCTGACTGGTCATGCAAAAATAGCTAGCGTTTGCCAATTCATTAAAAAATAGCCACTATTTTGCTGCAATAGAGATCGGTCCAACATAATATGCTAGAGTTCGGTGCACATCTGAATGAATTTCCAGCATATTATGCTGAACCAGTATACTTTGCTGGAACTCCAGTATAATATACTGAAGTTCCAGTATACTTATGCTGGAACTCTAGTATATTATACTGGAGTTCTAGTATATTGTACTGAAATTCAAGTATATTATGCTGGAGTATTTTTCGGATTTTGAACAGTGTTCTCGTTCAGATTTATCTGTACATTAGGGGTGGCAAACGGGCGGGTCGGGTCGGATATGAACGGGTCAAAACAGATAATTCAAAAAATGAATAAATTACCGACCCAACTCGTATTTGAGACGGATAGAAAACGGATTATCCGACGGATAATATGGTATCCATACAATCCATGGCTTCTTAAATATGATCACTTATGAGGGAATTCTTAGTCTTCCAAACTTGAGGAACCCCAATGTGAGGCTTTACAAATGTAAAAGTTAAACACATTAGTTATCCATTGGTTATCCATTTCTTAAGTGGATAATATTGTTCTTTATCCATATTCGACCCATTTGTAAATGGTTCATTATCCAACCCATTTTTTTTATGGATAATATTGGTGGATAACTATTTTTTAAACCATTTTGCCACATCTACTTTACATGAAAAGTGGCTAAATTTCGACTACTTTTAAAATTGTGATTATTTTTGAATGACCACTTGTAAATCTGGCTATTTTTAAATTTCTCCCATTTTTTTAGTTCAAAAAATATTTCCGAAAACTTCTCAATATTTTCCTAGAAAAAAGAAAAAACGAAACCAAATCAAACAATCTAGTGTGTTGGGTGTGTGTGTGGGGGAGGGGGGGGGGGGTGGGGGTTGGAAGGCAATTAATCACCTCTATCCCAAGGGCATAAATGTGTGTTTTCCCCTTGTGTAATCACTTTACCACCCAAGATTGTGGTGTGATAAAAAATTTCATTAACTCTTAATTATAGTTTCGGTTAAATGCTAAGTACTGATTTTTTTGTTTGTTAAACAGCATTTCCCCCTTTAATGAGTCACTAGTATTAGCAGCCGTGCGGATGCGCAGACACTAATCATGTCAAATATTGAGTTATTTGAATTATATATAAATAATCTCATAACTTAAATATTCTTGATAAATATAGATAATCAGTGGATATTAATTAAGAAACACTACATGAAAAAAGATTAATTTTTTTTTCGAATCTCCTAATTATAATTCTATTTTCTTTTTTGGGACCATTCTCGCCGGTGTCATAGATCCTAAAAATAGCCAGGAATCAAAACAATAACTCATATTTATCACAAAACAATCAAAGGTTTAGACTATAAAGGACACTTTTGATACGACTTGACTCTTTTACTATTACTTGAACTCTTATTTGGTGTGTTGGTATCTTCCAAAAATATTTCTATTTTAAAATTTCAGTTTCTAAAATTTTATTTTTTACTAATAATTATTTTTATAATAAATAAGTGAAAATGTTATCCTTAATTCAAAACTCATTTTAGTCGGCTATCTAAGAATTTACAAAATTCTTTAGCCAATAAATTTTCTTTTTCCAGTATGACTCCATTTTTATTTGACATTAACCATATTGAAAATCTGAGTTATTTGAATTATATGTAAATAACATTAAAATTATACCTTATAAATAATCGTTAAATAACAATTAAGACACACTACATGGAAATAGACAAACATTTTCTCAAATCTAGTATGATAATTTTATTTTTGCACAATTCTCATTTGTGTCATTGGAACCTAAAATAGTCACAAAGCGAAATAATAACTCGTATTTATTGCAACGCATAAAGGTTGACACAAAATATGAACGATTCTTTGTTTTTGACGTGATTCTTTTACTACGACTTGAACTCTTATTTGGTATGCTGTAATCTTTGAAAAAATATTTCTATTTTGAAATTCCAATTTCTAAAACTTATACATATTTCAATAATAATTATCTTTATAATGATGCAAGTGAAGATATTATTTTTAATTTAAAATTCACTTTAATCGACTATCTAAAAATTTAAATGATTTTTTAACCGGTGAAACTTTATGTCAGTATGACTGGCAAGGCAATATAAATGTCCTATCATGTTCCATCAATACTCTAAAGAGATTATAAGATATACCAAGTTTGAAAGTAGACCAACATTTCTATTGGCAAATAGAGAGTTTTCAAGTACATGACAAATGATTCCATTTTAAGTTTATCGATATCTCTAGTCTCAGATTTTGAATTTTGAATGCCTTACGTATATAGGTTTTTGGTTCTTTGAATTATTGAATGTTAAATTAGTTGATTGTTATTATATAATATTCCATATTGTCTTAAAATTGTCAAGTAGTTTTTTCTCGACACCATATTTGGCTTAGCCTCAACGAAAACTATTCAAATTGCATTTAAATTCATATTTGGAATATCATATCATATTTTAGTAATAGTGATTGTGAGCGCGTGATTTTTGCTCGCCATATCCTCCTATAAAAATCCCAATAAATCAATTAAT
>ML267167.1:0-10363 GCA_005239495.1 Nicotiana undulata
AAACCTGACAAGCATGACACACAAAACCCCAATAAATCTATTTATAGTGGGATAAAACTCGGGATGAAAAACAGACAAAATTGCCCTTCCAGGTCAGCTCTACGACTGCATTCCTGTCGTATAACAGGAATATGGATCGCATTCTTCACAAGCCCGTCGCATACTTCAAACCCTAGTTTGCAGGTGCACGCCGTATTTGTGTTATGCGGTCCGCATTGGTGATATGCGATCGCATAACTGCATCGCATTTCAGGCTCAGCATCTTCTAAAGGGAGTTATGCGATCCATTATGCGGTCCGCAAAGCAGTTATGCGATCGCATAATGGACCGCATTTCTTTCAATTGGTTTGGCCAAATTATCTATTGAGCTTTGCGATGGACATGAACAGTTGCGGACTTGTATATGCGATCTGCGTTGTCAATTCTGCGATCATATTTTGTCTTTTTCTTAACTTTTTCCAGCTTTTTGATCTCTTTTCCATGTCTTTGAATCCTCAAGCCTCATACACTGCATAACATCAAAATTTCATAAGCATGGAGGAGAAATGCGTTTAAAACAATCCAAAATCTAAGTAATTTGATATTAAATGTGCTTAAATTCTCCGGCACATCAGGTTGACAACATGAGAATTTCAGATTTCTTTCCGCCGATAAAATAATGAACAACAGAAAAAGATTCATGAAAAATTCAGAGAATGATGATTCAGGAAAACACTTCCCTAAAGCAAGCATTGTGAGCAAAGTTAGCCTTAAATGACTGTATGTGCCAGTTACACTAAGCGTCACCCTCACGAGTAAGGTAATTTTGTTATCCTTGATATAGAAAGATTACCGCAAGGCAAGCACGGGTCATCGATGATGTTAAAGGTTTCCAAAGATGAGGTAAAACATGTATAGGTAGATCGTTGTAGCGCTAAATCTTATTACTTCCCTAAAGCTGGGAATATGGAGAGATGTGACATTAAGTCAGAATTAAGTGAGCTATGGAATGGTAAAGGAATTGCAATAAAAATAAGAAAGGGATGAGATTTCACTTATTCAAATCCTACATATATGTTATAATTCCAGAACATTATGCAAACGCAACGTCAAGGAAAGGAAGTAAGGATTCCTGCCCGGGATGTTATTGATAACTAAGGAGCTAGTGTGAGAGGTAAGTTAAGACAAAGGAAATAACCCAAGAAAGATTACGTGGAATATTGATATGAGAATGGGCCAACGAGTATTTAGTAGTTGATTCAGGAAGATCCTAGTCGTGGCTAGACAAGAGGTTACAAACAAATCAACAGATTATGCAAGAAAAACATAGTGAACCCCAACATGGAGAATTCAGTCTCACAGATATGACATCGGGACCCTTGAGTAATATTCAGAAAGGAGTTGGGGTAGTTAAAGGTTTCGTATCAATATTATGGAAATAAAAGAGAGTTCCACTGGGAAGACAATCGAAATATCAGTTCAGAAGCAACCCTACAAGCACAAGGGCGTGTAGGTAAGAACTACAAATAATTATAGGCGAGTACGAACATCAATAATTCCATCGGGTATACGATGTAATAAGCTCGTAGCTTTACAAGAGTCAGAAGGTCTTCCCTAAGTACTACAACGAAAGACTAACTTAGGAAATAAGGAAGAAGGCTTCAACCTAAACATGGTAATTCGAAGGAGAAAAAAAAATTATCATGTAAAAACAGTCTCACTACAAAATTGTATGCACTATATAAAAACGTGACACCTACCATGACTAACAAACGGGAAGTAAAGTCAAAAGTAATATTGGAGATCATATGAGTTGCACGAAAATTCTGGCATGTGTGGGAACTAAGATAAGTTAAGTATGCCCGCAACAAGGAGACAAAAGAGTAGGAAAAGTAATTGCTTACGTTTAAAGAAAGTTGAGAAGGAACGAAAGGAACTATTCGTTCAAGATCCAGAGTTAGTTACGTTATGAACGCACTTGCGATTTTGGAGTATACATATATGTTTACAATCTACAGCCGTAGAAGACCCCTATATAAGTTAAAAGAAAGAATTGAATTGTTAGAAGATTATATCCTGGATATTTCATAGCGTCAATGAACGACTAAAGTAATAACCAATACCATGATCCGCAGATCGGAAGATAGCTTAAGCCTACACGAAAGTTGATCAACGGGAAGAGGAAACTAAAGAGTTACATCAACTAAGTAAATCAGGAGTCTGATTCTTGGACCTAGAAAATTATAGAAACCGTGATCAAGGAAATTGTAGGACCAACATTAATATCATAGGTACAAGAGATATAGTACAACAACCATAGTCTATAACGGCTCTACGATAAAGCCAGTTAGAAATGTAACAGCCTGATAAGAAGTCAGTATGAAGCTCCCACCCAATTGTAGTATTATAATAAAGCTTCAAGTTGTTGATGTGAATCATACCTATGTGGAAGGGAGGTTGTGAAAGAGATAGAAGATTGTTTACCTTGAAAATTGTATTATCAATTATATTTGATTTTGTGGTTCTAAAAATATGTGATTTATTTTAATAATAGTTGTTAGATGATAGATTCTAAGTGAAAGTAAGGGAAATAAGATATGAAAACTAAGATTGTTACAAGGCAGGGCCTCGAGCTCGCTGGAGATGGGAACTCGAGGTCAGGCTATATATGAACAATAATGATCGAACAATGAAGGAAAAGTGATATTAGGGGCCTCGGGGATAGCCTTTAATGGTGAATAATAAGCAATAAATGAAGAACAATTAATGAACACAATAAATGAAAAGTAATAAATTAGTGGAACAATTGTTTAGCACGTTTAGGTAAGAACGAAGAGAATGTTCTATTGAATTAAATATTCATGTGTGTTACAAAATGATAAGGGTCCCCTTCATATAGGAGGGGGAATCCCAACATAGTACAAGTATAATTATGACAAGGTAATGCTATTGGTACAATGTTTAATGGCTCAGTACGGATCCGTACTATTTTTGCAGACCTGGTCAGCTCTGACCACGTGTCCTTGGGAGTTTTCTCCCCTTTCCATGACGAACATAGATTTGTACTGCTCCGAGGTCGATCGTGGTGAGCCTTCGGCATGCTCTCTCGAGGGGTACACTTGGGGTCAAACCTAACTCCACCTCGAACTTCTTGAGGCTGGGATCAGAGACCTTAAAATTGGGCTCCCCGATTTTAGCCGTGTACAGATAGTCCCCGCATTTCTTAGAGTGAAATGATAAGAAACGATCTTGAATTATTGCCTCTTCTATACCCTCGTTGTGACGTCAGCCATGTGATATCATTAAATGATGTGTCAGAAAAGATTGTACAGGGTCCTGTCAACACGGTTCTCGAAAAGCCCACGAACCGTCATTGATCGCCCTTTCAACTCCTTCAACATGCTTTGATGGCTTCTACAAATACTTCAATTCTTTGCCTTTCATACGTTTACAACATCTTCAAACCTTCTGATCTTCATCAAATGCATTCCGTTTTCAACCTCTTTCTGTGCTCATCTGTACATCAGCTCTATTTTCTTACTCCGAAATTTTACCATAACAACGGCAAAAACTTCTTAAATGGTCCCTCAAAAAGATAAGGACCCTTCCTCGTCACGCTCATCTAAGAGCAGAACGAAAGCACCTCCTGTATTAAGGAGTGTATTCCTGGGCCCTTCGAGACATCCTTGAATTTCAAGGTTGATAAACCTCCTTCAGTATCGGGCCGATGTGAACCCATGTATCAGTACATTAGTTTAGTAACCGACATACAAAAAGTAAAAATAGATTGTTGCTGGGGGGAGGAGGTGCAGGTGAAGATCCCTTCATCGGAAGAAAGTATAATTATACACAAAGTTGGTTTCCTCAGCGTATATACATATCCCTTTACCTTAGGTTTTGTAGATTCTTCTTCTCCACCGATAGACCCGATGGACCTCGATTTTTGTCGACAATATCGAGTGATGCTTGGTCAAATTTATCCTTATTTTTTGGTGATCGTATATTTGATTAGATATTTCTCGAACATGGTCGAGGGGATTCCCTTCACCCTCGATCATCTGATTAGATTGTATATCCCCCGCCTTTATCGAGACGGTCTAATACAGCTTCAGCGTCGGGCCTCAAAGGTTCTCTGTTCTTGCACCGACGAAGACAAGGACAGAGGGTGGATGAGCCGCTTTGTCCGAGCTAGAACCTCGGATCTCATCCCTGCCGAGAAGATGCAATTCACCGAGGAATGGAATATTAGACGTAAGTGTCGTTACACCGAGCATCTTTATCATCTGAATGTCCTTTTTTCCCCATTTGAACTAATTCATTTCTTTTTTGAATTGATTCTCTTCTGGTTGCGTAGCCACCGTGTGGTTCCCCGGCGCAGTCAAGGACTTCCCAGGCTGGGTTAAACTCTTAGACTCCACCTTTCCTTACAACAAGCGCGTTTGGCGTGATTTTTCCAAGACTCGATGGCAGGAAAAAAATCAGGGTACGCCCTCACAAGTGTCACTCCTAAGTTCCTTATAAATAGATTTATTGTCGGTATGTTTAACATTTTATGCTTGTGCAGGCCTCGGGGAAGCCATTTCAATGAGATCGCCTCCTCCTAGCAAAAAAGAGACCCCAAAACCCGCCAAGGACAAAAGAGGAAGAAGGAGACGCCAGCGGAGTCTCCGAAACCAAAGAGAGCTAACGCTCGAAATCCTAGGGCCGATGCAACAATCCTAACTTCGACAACTGCTGAGAGTCTTCGTACTGAAGACAAAGATGATGACAGTTGCCCACTGGTACATAGGGAAAGGCAAAGTGTTGTTGCTTCGAAGGTTGCCGGGCAAAAGACTGTCGAGTCAGAGGTGGCCGATGGGGTCCCACCTTGTATTGAGGAGACCCTCGAGGAGGTTTTGGATGCAGTCCCCCTGCCAACCATCAAACATGATACATCTTCATCTAATGAGCATGTTGTTGGCGGATTCATAGGACCTGGCTCTGACACTCTTCGAGGGCAAGAGAAAGCCCCGATAGAGGTTGATATCATAGGCGATCTTCCATCGGGCCCGTCATTTTCCCCAAGGAAAATACAGGACACCCAGAACAGGGAAATTCCCGATGTGGAGACATCCTAGGGAGAGGATGATTTGGTTAAATACTACTATGTCGGTGTTGAGAAGCATGCTGACCTCGATTCCCCAATTGATCTCGAGGAGGATGTGAAACTCCAAAAACGGGTAATTTATTGACATAATATTTGTGCTCCAAGCTTTTATTCTTGTTTCTCTAACTTCTTTCCTTTGTGTTGTAGGTCACTATGTTGTATGACCAGGCTTTCTCCAAGTTACAAGATTAGTTGACTCATTGTGAGGCGGATTTTGAGAAACTCACGTCGGAGTCGAATGAGCTGAAGACTTCATTTGCTTGAAAGGAATAGAAATTGATTGTCCTTCGGGCAAGCTTGGAGAAGGCGCTCCAGGAGCGGGCCGACTTCATCGAGCAGGTATTTTAGTGTTCATGAGCTTTCATTTTGTTTTCATAACTTGGTGTTTATCATCTTGACCCGGTATTTGCGGATTGAGCTAAAGGATTCCCTAGCCGGGCAGCTTCGGTAAGAGATTGCGGCCAAAGATGCTGAGATCCTTGAGTTCAGGCGGCATAAGGAGGGAACGTTCATAGAGAGGGATACTCTTCGGGAGGAGCTGGCCTCGACTCAGAGTCTTCTTCGGGGTGCTCAAGAGGAGGCACACAATTTTAAGGCGCTTCACGTTGAGTCGGCTGCCGCGTTATCCACGGCCAAGTATGGGGTCGATGCCCTCATATTCTCTTATCCTCAAGATGTTGTTGCGGCAAATACTCGAGCCAATGAGATATCTTCTAAGGCCGAGCTCAAACTGGCTCGTGCCTTTGCTCACGCTCGATTAGATGTTCGGAGGTAGGACTTTGAGGAAGTGCACACCAAGTGTTTCGATCTCTCTACCGAGATCGAAGAAGCAAAGGCCCTGGAAGAGGAGTCGGCAGTTCTGATTACTTTGGACGAAGGCTCAGAAAGTTGTTTGGGGAGTAGCGAAGATGAAGACTAGGCCATTTTTACTCTTTATACTTATTTGTTTTTGTATGTGGGCTCCGCGTGGAAGTTTCTGTAAACACACCTTTGTAAATACAAACACACCCTTTTTAGTGTTCATGCAAAAGTTGGGCTTGAACTTGATTTAACCCCTTCGAGCTCTATCTCGGAGTAACAAAGACCCTTGATATCGGGCTACTCTGATTCCAATCGCATGCCTTCCCTTGGTCGGGTCGGTAAGGAATCGACTTGAATCCTCGGCCTCTCGAACGCTGTGTGATAACGCTATTCTTATGCCATGACCGTTAAGTGACCGAAGTGGCCCCGTCGGTACATTTCCACAAAAATCATAATTGCTTCGTCAGAGATGATTGGTTATCAAAATTAATGAATAGTCGCCGCTCTTCTTATATATTCTTGCTTTCTATTTCATTAGGAGCTTTACTTCTTTGCGCAACTATCTTTCTACATAATTCTTTTTCTTGCACCAGTTCTTCCGCCATCTCAGCTTGAAGTTTCTGTCGGAGTTTTCACCTCACTCCCTTACTTTGAAGGAGTAATGGCTACCATGTCTACATCCTCTCATCAGAAAGAGGGAAGTCCCTCCTATGCTTCCCGCCCGACGGTGGTACACCGCCGGCGTTTGGTGAGCTAACTTCAAACTATTTCATCTCGATGAGAGACCTTACGATAGAGAAACCTCTCAATGTTCCGGGCCATCTAGAGCACGCACCGAGGTTCATTCGATCAATAGAAGAGAGACATCTCTAGGCTGTGAAGAGAGACTTTGGATGGGGAGAAAAGGTGATGTTGCAGATACCCTCCCGGGAAGAGAATATTATGACCCATGTAGAGGGATTTCTGAGCGTGTATACGTAGCCTTTTACGTTGGGTCCTCTCAACCGGCTCATGCTCAAGTTTTGTCAAAGATATCGAGTTACTTTGGCTCATATCCATCCTTCTTTCTGGCGGATCGTGCTGATCATGAGGTTTTTTGCAGAAAACGCTGAGCTTGAGTTCACCCTTATCCATCTCATTATATTGTATTGGCCTTTGCATTATCGAGGTCTAATCACGCTACGACGTCGATCCACCAAGACCTTTATTGCCAGTGATGACGAGGACAGGGACCGAGGGTGGATGTGTCAGTTTGCCCGAGTGAGGACTGTTGATATTATTCCTGCAGAGTTCCTGCCCATTCCCGAGAAATGGAATTTCAAGCGTAAGTGATACGCTGAACTTTATAATTTTTGTTCTCAGTGGAGGCAGACTCCGTAAGACTGTTTTTTTTCTTTCTCCGCAGCTATCCAGTGGATGCAAACTGAGGTCCCCGATCCTATGGGCTGGGTCTGCAAACTGGCGGCCTCTTCGACTTATGATGAGCGCAAATGGCGAGATTTGTCGAAGGGAAAATGGGAAGTTAAGCACCATGGTATGTGCTATGTAGTCATTCTCTCGAGGAGTTCTTTCCTTTACGTACACTAATTTATTTGTTGCAGGTATCGATGAGTTTTTTGAGGTGAGACCGTCCCCTTTCGAGGAGGAGGAAGGGCCATCGACTTCTGATCCAGGAAAAGACAATAAGAGAAAAAACATCCTCGGAGGACGAGGATACTCGTAGAGAAGCAGGACCCGCCCGGGGGCGTGGGGAGGATGCATCTACTGATGAATATCTCATATTCATTAGCAGCTCTATTGATATTAATGCACCTGGAGTGGATGATTATACATTGGTGGCTCGAACCAGGGGGGCTCACGAGGCTGTTGAGATTTCTGGGCTCGAGACCCCTAGCCTTGAGCGGGAGACTTCACAAGTGAGGAGGGGCGAAGGCCCTTCATTGCCTAATTTGGCGACCGATTCTCGGATGTCGAGAAGTACTCTGAGGGAAATGGACTTCACCGTGTCTCTGCCTAATCAGAATGCCTCGAGTTTCTCTACCAGGGCCGATGAGGCCAAGCCGATAGATGCGAAGTCGACCTTCGAGGAAGCTCAGCGACTCTGCTCTATGGTGAGTTTTGAAGACTTCGTACTTTCTTTTTTTTAACTGAACCTTCTTTCCCATAGGCTTTTGATAAACTCAATTCTGAGTTGCTTCGCTGTGAGGCTAAGTTGCGTAAGGCCTTGAGAGGGGAGAAGTCTCTCAAGCTTCTTTGTGGTAAGAAGTCAAGAGAGCTGATACACCTTCGGTCGGAGTTGAACCGAAGTCATGACTACGAAAGCAACCTCGAGAAACAGATATCCTCTATTTTGAGGGAATTCATGCTTCTACTCCCATCTTCGGAAACTAACATTTCCGTATCTCAGTTGCAGAGAAAGACAGAGACACTGGAACACCTTCGGAGTGAAGTCAACCAGGTCTATTTTGAATGAAACGAATTGAAGGCACATATAGATGCTCATGTTGTGGCCAAAAGGAATGCTTCGTGTAAGGCCTCCACCCTCGAGATACATTTTGTAATGCTCGATAAAACAACTTGGTTCAGGAGAGCAAGATTGCTAAGCTCTAAACAGATCTTTTGAAGATGAAGGCCGAGGTCGTGGACACTCGGGCCGAGCCGAAGAGGTCCGGGAAAAGGTCAATAAGAAGGTGGATATCTCTCTGAAAGATACTAATGAAGTTCGTATGAAGTTGAGGGGGCTTCTGATTGAGAGATACTATGCAATGACTATGCCTGATACAGATCCCAGAGGGAAACCCTCGAGGAATTTCATGCTAAGGGATTTGATCTCTCGGAGGAGATAGAGCAGGACAAGGCGGATGAGTTCAACGCCAAGTTCCTTATTTCTGATGCTGAAGATAATGAGGAAGAGGCCGGTGTGGGAGTTGGTATCGAGGGAGCTAATGAAGGCATAGTCCCCGAGGGGAGGGGAACTAAGTCCCTGAGATTAGATTAGGTTTTTCTTTCTGATCTTTGTATAGGGCTCTCTGTGAGAGCATTGTAACTGTATATTTGCATTATATATATAAAAAAACCTTTGGTTTTTCCAATTTACTTGTGTTTTTGTTTTGAACTTCGATGCCTGTCGATAATTAGTCCGATGATTTGGACATCAAAATAAGAAACCCTTAGGTTTTTGTGCTTGATGAGAAATTGGCAGTAGTTGATAGTTAACCGTTTGGGGCTCAGTCCTCGAGTCAAGTTTTTACTTGAGCTCACGACCCTTAGGTTTTTAAAATCGGTAATGAGGCTCTTTAGGCTGGCCCTTAGGCTCTTACGCATTGGCCCTTAGGATCTTTTTAGATTAGGTCGATGCGCCCTCTAATATGGCTATAATATTTCCCTCATTTTGGCTAAACACTTTTGAAGTTTTTGTGTTTGTCCGACTCTTCGTTGGCTCAACAAGAACCTCAATTATGGGTTGATATGTGATGACAGCTGAGCACCTCGGGAGGTTTACTCGGAGGCTGACTTTTTGAAGCCTTTTTATTGAAGGCTAATTTTTTCGAAGCCTTTTTCATTGTTTGGACCTGATGTGATCGAAGCTCTTTTTGCTTATGCCGAGGGTAGCCTGAATAACCGGTTCTTTATAATGTATTTTCGAAGTACTTGAAGGCCTTTAGTTTTACGGCGGCAGTCGGACGTCTCTGAGCCGCATTAACTTGGCCGGAGCTTTTTAATATGACCGTAGTCTTAATGTTCCGCCGTAGCCTTTTATTCCCCCGGTGAGATAGACTTGTTATCTATATCGAGGGTATGCCTTTTTAGGGGTCTTACAATTTCAAATATATAGCCTTGGCCTTGATATCGAGGTTATGCCTTTTAAGGTCTTATAAGTTTGAGCATGCCTCGTTGAGGTCTTACATATTTGATGTTGCCTCATTGAGGGCTTACAAGCTCGAAGTTGCCTGATCGAGGTCTTACAAATTCGAATTTTTGATGGCTCGATGAGCTGACTGTCGATGGCAGTCCCCAAGTGTTCGGGAGTTTTTTGGCCCTGGAGCCGTTTCTTGTAAAAATAGCAAACATCTTTGAGGTATAAAGCATTTTGATGATCAAGGATACTCCTTATATTACTTTATAGAAGCATACATACTTTTGTCGTCGAGAGTTCAATTATTTTATATGGACACGGTTCATCTGATTGTTTGGCCCGATACAACGTTTTGCTGTCGAGACACTCTTTGGAATATTTTAATTTCTTTGAGGAGGAGATTTTCTAGGGGGATGCCCCCCAGTATTTGAGGTTGATCGAAGAGGATCCTTGAATACTCGATGAGTTCTCCTTAGGTAGCATATGGAATAAAACCCATTCTAAGGGAAAAAGAGCGCAATACATGCTTTAAAACCCGAGGTCTCCAAGCTGGGGGAGGGGGGGGGGGTGCTTTGATCCTT
>MDKH01201971.1:0-36987 GCA_005239495.1 Nicotiana undulata
TGGCCAGTTTGGGGGTTTGTCTTTCGACCTCAGGCGAAGGGGAAGTTATGGTGCATAATGGGGAAAAATCGTCACTTGTAGCAGAAGTCAAGGAGAAGCAGTTTATTGATCCAGCATTGACACAGTTGAAGGAGGCAGTTCTGAATGGCAAGATTTCGGATTTCACTCGGCAGCAATGATGGAGTGTTGCGATGTCAAGGTAGGCTATGTGTTCCATATGTAGATAATCTTCGGGGAAGGGTAATAGCGGAGGCTCATAGCTCCCAGTATTCTGTGCACCCAGGTTCTACGAAAATGTATCATGATCTCCGGGAAATTTATTGGTGGAGTGGTATGAAGAGGGGTGTGGCGGACCATGTATCCAAATGTTCGAATTGTCAACAGGTGAAGGCCGAGCATCAGAGGCCCGGTGGGTTAACCCAGCTTATGGAAATACCGGCGTGGAAGTGGGAAATGATTAATATGGATTTCGTGGTAGGGTTACCTCGCACTCAACGCAAGTTCGACTCGATTTGGGTGATAGTGGAACGACTCATGAAATCAACTCACTTTTTGCCAGTCAAGTCCACTGACACAGCGGAACGGTATGCCCAATTGTACATCAAGGAGATTGCTAGACTTCATGGCACTCCAGTTTCTATTATCTCAGATCGAGGGGCCCAGTTTACAGCTAATTTTTGGCAGAAATTTCAGCAAGGTTTGGGTACTTTGGTAAATCTCAGCACGGCTTTCCATCCACAGACTGACGGTCAGGCAGAGCAGACTATTTAGACACTCGAAGATATGATACGGGCTTGTGTTTTAGACTTCAAGGGTAATTGGGATGATCATTTGACGCTTGTCGAGTTTGCTTATAATAACAGCTTCCATGCTAGTATCCGAATGGCCCCGTTTGAGGCATTGTACGGAAGGAGGTGTAGATCTCCGATCGGATGGTTCGAGGTTGGTGAAGCAGAATTGTTAGGACCAGATCTTGTGCACCAAGCTATGGAAAAAGTTAGAGTCATTTAAGAGAGGATGAAAACTGCTCAGAGTTGTCAGAAATCCTATGCGGACGTTCGTCGAAGAGAATTGGAATTCCAGGTAGATGATTGTGTGTTCTTAAAGGTGTCCCCCATGAAGGGAGTGATGTGGTTTGGGAAGAAAGAGAAGTTGAGCCCTAGGTACGTCGGGCCATATCGGATTGCTCAAAGGATAGGACGGGTGGCTTATAGGCTAGAATTGCCCCATTAAATGTCATTAGTGCACCCAGTGTTCCATGTGTCTATATTGAAGAAAGTGGTTGGAGATCCATCCGCCATCATTCCAGTTGGGACTATTGAGGTTAATGAAGAGTTATCATACGAAGAGGCTCTGGTTGTTATTCTTGATAGGCAAGTCCGTAGATTGAGAAACAAAGAGATTGCTTCTGTTAAAGTGTTGTGGCGAAGTCAACGAGTCGAGGAAGCCACGTGGGAAACAGAGAAGGAAATGAAAGAAAAATACCCCCATCTGTTTGAGCAAGTGTAGTAGTGATCGTGCGAATTGTGGTTCCAAGGCAATTTGATGTTGTACTCAGATTCGTGCAAAGGCACCCCATTTTTTTTCTTTTTCCTCTCCTAATTGCCTTATTGTTTTAACTTTCCAATGCGTGCTAAAAGTGTATACAATGTTGTTAAATAGGTGGCGTGCCACCTTTAAAGCAAATAAAAGTTTCGTGAAATAAATGTGCTAAGCAAGTGATTAATGGTAGTGTAGATTGGTAATGGTTAAAAGAATTGTCTATGATCTATTGAGGTGATTGAACTGTATGGGGCGCACTGAAATGGCCCAAAGTTATGTGCAAATTATGTGCCACTAATTGAATCTTATGCCAATTTGTGATGAAAAGAGGATGAGCTATATGTATTTGTCAAGGTAATTGGATATGTGCAAGTGTTGAGGTAATGAATGGTATACCAGTTGTAGGGATAACAAAAATTGTGTAATGATGCTTGGAAATGTGTTTCGGGGGCTCTCTGTCAGGTGGATAGGTCTAAATACAAAGGAGACTCTAGCAAATTTTTCTAAAAATACTGGAGTTAGTGTAAATTGGGAAGTTTGCATATCATGTTTTCAAAAAACCAAATGATTTCCAAAATCCTCATTCGAGGACGAATGATTTTTAGGGGGGGAGGAGAATGTAAAGACCCGTAAAATTTCTTGCTTAAAATAATGCCCGAATAAGTCTCTGAGTTGTTATATCTGTGGAAATTCTTAAAACGGACCTTGATTGTGTGAAAGTACCCTGGGATTTGAAAGAACTTAATTTTTCCAGAAATTTGGGTGTTATGCGACGCACAATGCGATCGCATAACGTGTATGCGGACCGCATAGTGGTCGCACACTCGGGTAGAAGGTTTTCAAAATTTGGCCCACCTGGGGGCCATTCTGCGGTCCAATATGCGGACCGCATGTCAGGAATGCGATCGCATTCCTGACCGCATATTTGACCCGGTCTGTTAATTTTCTACATTTTTATAGCCGACCCCAGTTTCATTTAACCCCTGCCCCCTTTCATTTTAACTGGTTTCTGAACAAAATAAAGAGAAGTGAGAGTGGGTTCTAGAGAGAGAATTCCTCATCTTCCCCAAATTGGTCCTCCATCTCTACCCAGGTTCGGAAGTTTATCAAGTAGTAGTCATCTTCTTCATTATAAGGGGTAAGCCTTCATCCTATTTTCTCAAATTCCAGGGATTTAACTAAGAATAAAACACGCATAGGTTGGTTCTTGGGGATGAAAAGTTGAGACCTTGCATGCATGTGAATAATCTTCCATAACCTAGCAAAGGGAAGCAAGTAGAGAAATCTTTCACTAAAAAGGGTTTAGTCAATCTAAGGGATCACATAGTGTTTGATAAAATGCTCAAATGAACTCGAGACTCCTAATTCTAAGGTAAATATGTTGCATTGTGAACTAGATTGACGGTGCTAGGCGGTTCGGTGAATTGCAATAGAAATTAAAAAGGGAAACTCGACTCCAGGTATGTATGGCTAACTTTAATCTTTGTAAAATCACTTGCGGTGTTCGAGCATACGGTACGTGTATTGTTATGAATATGTGCAACTGGTTGTCCGAATTATGTTGAAGCGTGAAGTTTATTACTTTTCTGTCTTTGGTTGATCACCACACTACCATGCTTTGTAGAATGGTGCTAGGAGGATAATGAATCCAAGAGTATGAATGTATATGCTAAAGGCTATGTAAAGAAGCTGTATTCTTATTGCTGAAATTTTCTGTGATTGAACTGTGATTTGTCATCGTTGATATGAGATGTTATTGCTTGGTGGGATCGGGTTGCGCACCGCAACAGGGGAGATAAGGGCGATATATGAGAAGTGATAAGGGTGTGATTATGATTGTCATGTGGGATCGGGTTGCACGCCGCAACAGTTGTCATGTGGGATTGGGTTGCACGCCGCAACAGTTGTCAGGTGGGATCGGGTTGCACGCCGCAAAAGAAATATAACAAATAATTGTGATTGTCAGGTGGGATTGGGTTGCGCGCCGCAACATAAGAAGTAAGGGTGAAATGTGAGAAGGGAGAAGGGACAAGGGTGGAATTGAGATTGTGATTATGATGAAGTGAAAATTGTGGAACTTCCATTGTGCATCTTTCTATGTCTTGTGCAGTGATTGTGTGACCCTTTGTCTGTCTCTTTCCTGTGCATTATTAATGAGGGCTCCGCAAGCGACTCGGGAAGTAGCGGAGATTAAGTATAGGCCGCTTTTGCCTTTTTTATTTCTTCTTTTTTGTATATGGGCTCCGCAGGGGAGTCTTGTAAAGCACTCTTGTAAATATATTTATGGAAATGCAAAGGATATCTTCGTTTAATGTCTTCAAAACTTTTACTTTTAGTGTCTATGCAAAAGTTAATCTTCGAATTTGAATTTAGATCCTTCGAGCCCGGACTTGGAGCAACAGAAACCTGGAGATCAGACTATTCTGATTTCAGTTGCATATCTTCCCGGAGTCGGGTTGGTAAGGGGTCGATTTGACCCTTCGATCCTTCGATCGTTGTATGATAGCGTCATTCCTATGATGTGGCTGTGAAATGACCAAGGTGGACCCACCAATACATTTCCCAAAAAGTCATAATGACTTTGTCAGGGCTGATTGACTATCAGAGTAAATGAATAGTCGTCGCTCTTCTAATATATACTTGCTTTTCTTCATTGAGGGATTTGCTGTTTTGCAAAATTAATTTTCTCATTAGAGTTCCTCTTCTCGCACCATTTCTTCTGCTATCTCAGTTTGAAACTTTTGCTTGAGTTTTCATCTTCTTTTTCTCGCTTCAAAGGAATGGCTGCCATGCCCAAATCTGCTCATCAGGAAGAGGAAGTTCCACCTCTACTTCCCGCCCAGTCGGTGGTACACCACTGGCGTTTGGCGAGCTAACTTTGAGCTGTTTTGTCTCGATAAGAGATTTTACGCTTGAGAGACCTATCGATGTTTCGGTCCATCAAGAGCATGCATCGAGGTTCATTCGATCGATAGAGGAGAGGCACCTCGAGGCTGTAAGGAGAGATTGTGGATGGGGAGAGAAGGTCATGTTGCAGGTACTCTCTCGGGAAGAGGGTATCATGGCTCATGTAGAGGGTTTCTTGAATGTATATACGTACCCCTTTACGTTAGGCCCCCTCGACCGAGTCGTGCTCGAGTTATGTTGAAAATATCGAGTTACCTTGGCTCAGGTCCACCCGTCTTTCTAGCGGATCGTGCTGATGATAAGATTTTTTGTTGAGAAGGTCGAGCTCGAGTTCACTCTCAGCCACCTCATCAGACTGTATCGGCCCTTACATTACCGAGGCCTGATTACTCTACAACGTCGATCCACCAGGCCTTTTATTGCTAGTGATGATGAGAATAGGGACCGAGGTTGAATGAGTCAGTTTGTCCGAGTGAGGACTGTTGATATTATCCCTGCGGAGTTCCTGCCGTTTCTCGAGAAATGGAATTTTACACGTAAGTGATACGCTTTACTTTACAATTTTGTGTTCATAGTGGAGTCAAACTCCGTAAGAAAGTTTTCTTTCTTTCTCTGCAACGATCCCGTGGTTGCCATATGAGGTCCCCGATCTAGCAGATTGGACTCGAAAATTGGAAGCTTGCTCAACCTACGATGAACGCAAGTGGTGAGATCTGTCGAAGGGCAGATGGGAAGCAAAACACCATGGTACGTGCCATATGGTTCCTTTCTTAAGGGATACTTCTCTTTGTGTTTATTGATTTCTTTGTTGCAGGCATTGGTGAATTCTTTTAAGTGAGACCATGCCCTCTTGGGGAGGAGGACAGACCTTTGGCTTCAGAGCCAAGGAAAGATAATAAACGGAAAGGATCCTCGAGGGACGAGGACGTTCATAGTGAAACAGGGCCTGCCCGGAGGCACAAAGAAGATGTAACCATAGAGAAAGATCTCATATTCATCGACCGATATACGAGCGGCGAAGCAACCGAGGGGGACGACACTACGTCGATAGCTCGGGCTAAAAAATCTTCCGAGGTAGCTAAGCTTGCTGAACCCGAGGTCTCCAACCTCGGGGGTGAGGCTCCACAAGAAGGGAGGAGCAAAGATCCTTTGCCAACATCTTCTTCTCCCTTCAAGGGATATTCTAGGCCAGGGGACGCTTAAATAAAATGGAGTCCCGAGTGATCACGTCCCCTCCCAGAGTTGTTCAATTGGGGCCGATGAGACTAGACCAGCAGACGTGTACTCTACTTTTGAGGAGGCTCGGCGACTCTGTTCTGTGGTGAGCTTTGGTAAACTTTATGGCTTTCTCATTTTCGTGTTTTCACCTTTTAAATTGAGGCTTCTCTTTCATAGGCCTTCGGCAAACTCAAGTCCGAGATGTTCCGCTGCGAGGTTAGGTTGCGAAAAGCTTTGGATGGGGAGAAGTCTCTCAGGCTTCTTTATGATAAGAAGACAAGAGAGTTGATACAGCTTCGATCCGAGATGAATCGAAGTTAAGATTACGAAGGAAATCTCGAGAAACATGTAATCTTTATTTTGAGGGAATGAAGGCTTCTTCCCCCATCTTCGGAAACTAACGTTTCGATATCTCAGTTGCAGAGAAAAACGGAGGCGCTGGAACGCCTTTGGGGAAAAGTCGGTCAGGCCAATTTTGAATGCAATGAATTGAGGGCTCAGATAGACGCTCATGTTGAGGCCAAAAGAAATGCTTTGGCCAAGGCCTTCGCCCTCGAGATACAACTCCGTAATGCTCGAGAAAGCAACTCGATTCAGACGAACATGATTGTTAAGCTTGAGACTGATCTTTTGAAGATGAAGGCTGAGGTTATGGAGTTATGGAGTTCTAAAAATATGTGATTTATTTTAATACTAGTTGTTAGGCAATAGATGCTAAGTGTGAGTAAGAAAAGTAAGGTAAGACTGTAAGAGTAAAGGAAAGTAGTGATATGCGAACCAAGCTGTCACAAGGCAGGGTCTCGAGCCGACAGAGACACTGCCTCGAGGTTGAGTTATAGTGCTCAATAGTGGGCGATCGATGAAGAAATAACAATGTTGAGGGCCTCGAGGGTAGCCCTTTATGATCAATAATGAGGAATAAATGAAGAACAATTAATGAACACAATAAATGAAAGCAATAAATCTATAGAACAATTGTTGAGTGTGTTTAAGTTAGAGAGCAGAGAATGTTCTTGTTGTATTGAATATCATGTGTGTTTCAAAATGACAAGGGTACCCTTTATATAGGAGGGAGAATGCCAACATAGTATATGTGTAATTATTACCAAGAAATATAGCTGGTATAACTATATAATGGCTTAGTACGTACTTGTACTATTCTTGCAGACTTGGTGAGCTCTAACCACGTGTCCTTGGGAATTTCCCGCCTTTCCATGATGGTCATCGATTTGTACTGCTCCGATATCGATCACAATGAATCCTTCGATAAGCTCCCTCAAGGGACATACCCCGGAGTCGAACTCCCAAACTTTAGATTCTACCTCGAGCTTCTCTAGGTCGGGCGCTCAGTGCTACAGTGACCTTAAAATCAGACTCTCCGATTTTAAATGTTGTTGGACTGTAGAGTGTAACTCATTGCTTGGTAGACGATCCTCAATGAGGTTTCGAAGTATAGTGTTGGATCCTATCCATGGGTCCGTCCAGAATTTGATGTGCTAGCATGTAGCTATGTGCCATATTAAGCCTTTTTGGCAACATTGCCATCCAAGTTGGATAGCTTTCCAGATAGCAGAAGTATTTGATCGGGGAAAATTGACAGCATATTTGTTTATGAGTGTGGATGCCCAAAGTGTGGAGGGTGTTTGGAATAAGCGCCAAGCTAAGACTCCGAATAGGGTATTATTTTTAAAACTGAGATTTTGTATGCCTAAAGCCCCTTGGGCTTTTGGGAGATGTACAGTTGACCATTTGAGAATGTGATTTTTTTTCCTGTTTGGAGTAGTGCCCCAGAGGAAATTTCTCTGGTATCATTCCAATAAAGAAATAATATGGCTTGGTAGTTTGATGAATTGCATCACATGATTTGGAAGCGTATTTAGGGTTGATCGTATCAAGGTAGTTCTTCCAGCTATGTTAAGAATAGTAGTTTTCCAACCCGCTAACCTCGCTCTAAAGTTATCTAGAATGAATTGAAAGTCATATGTGGTTGGTCTTTTAGTGAATAATGGGAAACCTAAGTATTTCCCAAAATTAGTACCTTCTTTCATGGTAAAAGATTTAAGGGCAAATTGTTCGTCCAGAACAGTCGTGTTAGTGGAAAAAAAGATTTTGGATTTTTGGTAGTTTATTGATTGGCCGGATATTTGAGTAAAATGGTTAAGCACATCGATGATAATATGTATACTTTGTGTATTTATACTGGAAGTGAGAATGATATCGTCAGGGAATAGGAGGTGTGATAATTGCGGACCCCTAGAAGAGAGTTGAATGGGTAGCCACTGGGTGTAGTCAACCGCAGTATGAATTTGTCGTGAAAGCCTTTCTAAGCATAATATGAAGAGATAGGGAAATAAAGGGCCCCCTTGACGGATTCCTTTCGTAGGTTGAAATAAAGGGGTAAGGCGTCCATTTAATAAAATGGATATGGATGAGGTGGTAATGCAAGACATAATTAGGTTGATCAATTTAAGGGGGAAATTGAAGTAATGCAAGGTGCTTTTGATGAAAGCCCATTCCATTTGATGAAATGCTTTTTCCAAGTCTAGCTTGAGAAGAAATTATGCTTGTTTACCTTTTTCTTTTAAAAATGATTAAGCACTTCCTGAACTGTTATAGTATTATCGGAGGTCTGTCGTTTCTTGAGAAAAGCATACTGTTCAGGACTTATTAAAGTACTTAATTTAGGTTTTATTCGATTGATGATAATTTTGGTTATTAATTTATAGATAGTATTGCAGAGCCCAATAGGCCTATATTGATTAATAGATGTGGGATGCCCAATTTTTGGTATGAGGCATAAATATGTTTGATTAATTTGTGGAGGGATGATTTGGGTATTGAAGACTTCATGGCACAAGGCGGTGATAGAAGGTGAGATTTATTACCAATACTTTTGGTAGAAAAAAAGGGTGTAACCCATCGAGGCCTGGTGCCTTCAGAGGTTTAAAAGAGTGTAGTGCATTGATGATTTCTTTGTAGGTTAGTGGTTGTGTTAGATAGTAATGGTCATTACTTGGGAGGATATTAGAGGAAGCTACTGGATGGTGGTTTATAGAGGAGTGATGAGTTGTGGTAAATAGATTTTGATAGTAAGCTTCTACTAATTCATTAATTTGTGATTGATCAAAAATCCAATTGCCACCCAAGTCTTTGAGAGCGGATATTAGATTCCGTCTTATTCTTTGGAGAGTTGTGGTGTGAAATAAATTTGTATTGGTGTCGCCGTCTTGTAGCCAATTTATCCGTGATTTAAGTTTTGAGAAGTCTTCTTCAAGTTTTAAAATATCATTATATTGTTTTATAGGGTCTAATTCAAGGTAGTAAAGTAATGTGCTTGTGGGATAACGGGGGGATGCTTGAAGACCTCTTAATCGAGCTAGAATATTTTTTTTTAAAAGATATTTCCAAAGGAGGATTTATTCTATTCTCTAACTTCCTCAGTGAAGTCCTCAACGGCATTTAATAGATGTTTAGTAGGGGACCAATTATTGGAAACCAATGTAGAAAAATGGGGGTGGGAGGTCCAAATGGTTTCAAACCGAAAAATAGAGTTTTCACTAAATCTTTTATGTAAATCAAGCAATAGGGAGCAGTGATTGGAGTGTGTTTGCGGAAGGTGATATACATATGCATCAGGAAAAAAGGTTAAGCCATTCATAGTTTCCTACAAATCGATCGAGTCTTTCAAGAATTCTTGTATTGTAATTTTATTTATTAGACCATTTATATTTACTCCCTTTATAACCTTGGTCTAATAGTTTACAATAATTTAGGCAACGAATAAATTTATCACATCTAGAGTTACTTATAGGATTGCCTCCAAATTTTTCAGAGGCTCTAACTACTTCATTGAAATTACCTCCTACTAACCAAGGCATGTTGTGAGTAGTAGAAATAAATTTTAAATTTTCCCAGAGAGTTGTATGTGCATGTGAGTCATTTTTTGCATAAATATCCAAAAAAATCCAAGTGTTAGGGTTTGGTGGTACCTGGACGATGGAATGGATTTCCTGGCACGTGACTGCCACTTGATCTAGCTTGAGTAGGTCATCATGCCAAAGTAGTGCAAATTCACCAGAGTGTCCATCTGTTGGTGGCTGTGCCATGCATGTGAAACCAAAATCTTCCTTCAGTTGGGTATGATCTGTCAGGTGTGTTTTAAGTAGAGTCAACAACACCGGTTGATGATAGTTCAATAATGATAGGAAATTTCTTCTGAAATCCTGAGATTGTGCTCCTTTGCAATTCCAAATAATGAGCTGCATTTGTCTACTGGTGGTTGGTGGTGGTGGAGCAGTTTGGATCTCTTCCTCTTGGGTTGCTGTCATTTGAGTCAAAGATGGAATCATCACTATCCCATACTTCCCCACCTCCGGATTGGTGGTGGGTCTTATATTTAGGGAACAACTTATGTGTTCCTGTGGGCAAATGATGACCACTTTTCTTTCGTACTGTTCTTTGAGGATGTAGGACTTGTTGTCGTTGAGTATGCATAGAATTTGACGTGTCTCCCTGATATTTGCCATCGTTGCTGCTACTTCTAGTTGTGCGATTTCTTTTAGTTCATTGAGACTGGGATGAAGTGGACCTGGTGGTGGGGTGGTTGGATGATAGGGAGTGGTTGGTGATGGCATGGCTAGTATTGCCCTTGGTTAGATCCAGGGGATAATCGAGTGGGTTGGTAGTTGTGTAGGGTAAAAAGGCATTTCCATTAGTGTTGGTGGTGGATGGGAGGGATTCCAGAAGGGTGGAGGGTGTTGCTGTGGGTATAGTGGTGGAAGTGGTGTGGTGGGTTGATAATGGGCGAGGGAGGCTGCTGTATGCATGGCCCACAAGTACTGGTTGTAGAGGTCGACTCCCTGTCTCATCCCCTCTGTTATTATTTGAATAATGTCTGCTGGGTTTTGGATCATGATAATCACGTCTTGATTGTTTATCTCCATCGTGAATGTTAATTCATGCTCTTGTAGACTCATTTCCAGCCATGACTGAGGGTAAGGTTGAGTCGGTGGATTGTGATATGTAAATTGGTGGGGGTAACTGTGGGTGATTTGGGTGATGCATGGAAATGGAGTTTAAGACTAGTGGGTGTTGATGGAGGTTGGTGTGAGTGTAGGATGAGGTCCTTCTGTGTTGTAAGTTGAGAGGTAGACGGTTCATTTGTGGAGGTTGAAATATAGGTGCTTGTTGTATTTGTTGAAGGTGAAGTAGAAGTGGAGGGTAATGATGAAGTGTTAGTAGAGTGTGAGTTTTTAGAGGTTAAGGGGTGCGGTTGATGTGAAAAGGGTTGGGGGGGGGGGGGGGGCTGTAAGTGGTAATGAATTGGGGGTGGGGGGTCACGTGATGGGTCGCTCGGATCAGCCTTTGGTGTTGATTGGGCTATAGGGTGTAATTGAGCTGGGTCGTTTGAGTACACGAAAGGTAATGCGCTATCTGCTAGCAAGGGCATATGGGTATTGATTACATGCTTTGCATGTTTTGGGTATTGAGGGATTTGAGTGACTATTGATGTAAGGGGAGTAGATTGCTTCGTGGCAGCTTTAAGGTGAGGTGGCAATTTGGTTGCCACGTGGCTCGTGTGAGCCTCCTGAGCATTTGACATGGAAGGTGAAGAGGGTCGTGGTAAGCTATTATGTGGTTGGTAGTTGGTTAGCTGAAGTGAAGTGGAGGTAACATGTAGAATAAGAGATAGCATTGGACCCGGTTTGGGGTTGGCCCAATTAGGCTGGGCTCACGCTTGTAGTACTAGGCTCAATCATGGTTTCATCCTCAAATTCGTGTAATAGGTCAAGTGTTGAATGGCTAAAAATTTTTGGGTGGGTATGATAGACATTTCATGTAGGTAATTTACTAGGGTTAGGGGTTGTTTTGGGAGAGGGTTTACCTGTGGGGTCCACCGAATCTGCCGTTGTAACTTGATTTGTCAAGTGATTGTTGTGTATAGGATTAGTAGTGTGTGAGTGAAGCAGAGCTTCTCGTCTTTTAGAAGGGCTTCATGTTGTTGATTTTTGTGGGAATTGGTAGTTTTCCAGCCCCTATCGACTTGTTTAGAGGGAGAAGGCTCAGACGTTGGGATAGTGGAAGGTGAAGTGGTTGTTGGATTAATGGTTGGATTATTTGGAGTTGAGGGTGAATTGGTTGGGCGTGGTGTGATTATGAAGGTGCATAAATTGGTAGTGTGGCCGAGTCTGCCACATTTAGTGCATAGCATATTGAAGCCCTCATATAGTATTTGTTGACCATGCATGCCAATGAACACATGTGTTTGAAAGGGTTGTTCAAATGGAACTTCTATGCAAATGCGTGCATATCTTCCCCTGGTCGTGGCAGATGTATAAGTGTCAACCTTTAGTAACGTACCTATTTTGGATCCTACCCTTTGGAGAATTTCAAGATCATAAAATTCAGTGGGTAGTTCATGCAGTCTGATCCAGATGGCGGAGTATGTTAGTTGGTCATTTGAACCAATGAATCTTGGCTCCCATTTGTGCACAGAGAGGAAGTGATTAAAGATAAACCAAGGTCCTTCATGTAGTGTTTTAGCCATGTTTTCCTCCTTTTAAAACTTAATGAGGAAGAAATCGGAGCACAAATCAATGAGCGGTAGCTCTTCAGAGGGTCGCCATAATGTTTTAAGTTTGCACATAGAGTTTGATGGCCCATTTTACGTCCAAAAACCTTTACTATTACAAAGTGATTCCAAGGTGAGTATAATCGATTTTTGTGTGAGGCGGTTAAGGGAATGAAATTTTCTGTATTGGTGTCATTTGTGGTTTCATCGAACATGTTTAAGTGTGAGTGGCTTGAGTGGCAAGTGTTTGGAATGTGGTGGAATTGACTATGGTCAAGTAGAGTTTGCATGTAGGTGGGTGTTGTATATGAAGAAAGAGTGGAAGGGGTCTTGGGGTTATCGATGTGCATTGAACTGATGTCCGGCGGTAGTGCGTGGTGACGGGCTGTTTCCATAGGCGGTATGGTGTGTTTATTCAGTGGTAAGGTTTTAAAGAGAAGTATGCATCTTGTTGGCGGAACTTGATGGTGTCAAATCTAACTTAATCCTTATTTTACAATGATAATTAATATCCGCTCTAGTTGAATATACCCAAAAAAAATGGATCTTTACGTAAATAACTGACCATATTCATTGTGTACTTTTTTAGTCATATACATAGATTATACACATATAATGCACAAATTATACATATATTATATCTTCACTAGCTATTTTTAGTTTAAACGGTTGGATGAGCGACTATTTGGGTTAATACTTCAAAAAAAAAGGAATTTTGGACAAGGGATTCTATACTTTGCTCCATCAGATTTTGGCTTTATTTTTTCAATTTTTTTTAAAAATATTGTTTATTTATGAAATATGATCATGTTTTGAGAAAAACAAAATTTCAAAATTTTCAAAAACTTGTTTTGCCAGTTTTTGGACGAAATTTTTTCTTCCACTCACAAAACTTCAAGTTTTTTTTCCCAATTAAAATACACATGCAAACACAATTTCAATTTCCAAAAATTATTTTTCAACACAACTTCAAAAATTCTTTTTTCAAGTTTCAGCAAAATCTATGTGCAAATGCTAGCTTTATACTACGGTTCAAGTTATCATTTCTTAATCACTAATCTTATATTAGGAATAAAGTGTTTTGTTTTGAATTCAAAATTATATAAAAATTGTAGTGCTTCTAAGTTCTATATCTATCAAATGTGAATTTCGGGGACCATTAAAAAATTACATAAGAGCCGAAGTACCGTAAAACGATCATACGGAGCCAATCGGAACGCCTTTTACTTTTGCTCTTAAAAAATTCACGCACTCTCACTGCATTGACTTGTATTTTACACCGCCGCCGTGTCTTTTCTCAATCACCACCAATTCCTCCTCCTCCGCCACCATCGAGAAAATAACCCTAGCAATTGTCTGATGGGCGAGCAAACACAAACACAAACAATAACCGAAACCCAAACTCCATCTCTATCTCAACCCAATTCTGATTCCACCGCTTTATCAACAAACCCTCCCGTCGATATTCCCCCAAATCCCTCAAACCCTTCTAAAATCCCCATTCGCCCACAGAAAATCCGTAAACTCTCTTCCACTCCCTCCCCCCAATCTACCAATCAAAAACCCACCGGTTCCTCGCAATCCGTAGTCACATCAAACGGCAAAGGAACAATCGCCAAAAATCGTCGGAGGAGTGCATCACAATTAACAAGGGTTTTGCCTCAAGTAATCAAACCATTATCTGCTAATGGAGAAATCGAAAATGCCCTTCGCCATCTGCGCTTAGCAGACCCACTTCTTTGTTCCTTAATAGAAACCCTTCCTTTACCTGCATTTGATTCACACCAACTTCCATTTCTAGCACTTTGCAAGAGTATTCTTTATCAACAGTTAGCTTATAAAGCGGGCACTTCTATTTACACGCGTTTCGTCTCCCTTTGTGGCAGCGAGGATGCTGTTTGCCCTGACGTGGTTCTCTCACTGTCTGCTCAACAGCTTAAGCAGATTGGTATCTCGGGGAGAAAAGCAAGTTACCTTTATGACCTTGCGAATAAGTATAAAACGGGGATTTTAGCGGACGATACTGTTGTAAAGATGGATGATAGGTCTTTGTTTACAATGCTTTCGATGGTGAAAGGGATCGGTTCTTGGTCAGTGCATATGTTCATGATATTTTCGCTGCACAGACCGGATGTGTTGCCTGTTAGCGACTTGGGGGTTAGGAAAGGAGTACAAATGCTGTATGGGTTGGAGGAATTGCCTAGGCCTTCGCAAATGGAGCAATTGTGTGAGAAATGGAGGCCATATCGGTCCATTGGGGCATGGTATATGTGGCGGTTTATTGAGGGAAAGGGGACCCCAGCTACTGCAGCAGCAGCTATGGAGGGTGGTAGTGTGCAGCCTTTGCAGCAAATTGAGCCGCAACAGGAGCCAGAACAACAACATCAATTGCAACTTCTGGAGCCTATTGATGGCATTGCCAGCCTCGGGTATGTTTACCAATTTTGCTTCCAAATGTTTTTATGATATTCTGTGCATATGATGTGTGTGTTATTCATGGCACATTGCACAAGTAAATTCTTTTTTCTTATATATATATATATATAAAAGATGTTTTGAAAATGTTATATTTTGCATGAATATTAGTATATATTTGGTGTGATTCAAGACGACAATCTGCACTTAGAATATTTGTAAGAGGAAAGAACTAAAGCTTCCCTTTGGTGATTTTGGCTTAAGGAGTTGTGCGTGTCTGTTTTTTTTTATGGAGCAAGTAATTTCATTTATGGCATCAAGAAGATGCAGAGAGTACAAAAGAGAACTAACAAAAGAGAGTTTGTTACAGGAGATAACAAAAGAGAGTTTGTTAGGCCCAATACATGAAGTTCTAGGCTAAATCTAAAGAACTACCAAAGTCCGAACTGTTTAAGAGGGTATTTACAGGAGATAGATTGCACCACTAAATAGACATAAAGACATCCTGGCTTAAGGGAGTGGTTTGGAGTTGATATTCCATCGGAACATCTATTATTCCATTCCGTCCAAACACACCCAAAAATGCTAGCAGACATCATTTTCCAGATTTTCCTGATGGATCTACCAACTTCCCAGAATTCTTGCATTCATTGGCATCCTTAATATTCTTTGGAATGACCCAACTGAGTCCAAAAACTGAGAGGAACATCCTCTAGCTGTACAGTGTAAGAGGTGTCTATTGGTTTCTGTACTTTGGTGACACATATAACATCTATTGACAGTTTATATGGCACTTTGGCTTAGGTTGTCCTGGGTCACATACTTCATAAGGCTCTGTCAGACTGAGAAAAATTACCGTTACTGGTAACTTTGTTCTCCAGATTAGTTTCCAGGGCCGAGTATCAACCATCTCATTTTGAGCACACAGGTATGAGTAGCCTGCTTTAACAGAATATGTCCCATCAGTCTTATTGCCCCACCCCTGGCTATCAGCTGTCTGCTCATTTACTGTGCAACTCTCCAGTCTTGCAAGTAGGTCCTCAAGCTCCCGATCATGTGCATATCTTCTGAAGTGTAGGTTTCAGGTGCTACCTTTTCCATTATGTGAAAGGGTAAAATATGAGGCACAGGAAACCTGGAAAAGGTTTGGAATGTCATTCTTTAGAGTTGACTTATCCAGTCATTGTCTTTCAAATATCGACGTGCAATCCATTGCCTACTGAAAGAAATGTTCTGAAAGAACTCGTCCCAAATTTTTTGTATACTCTTCCAACGACCAACACAGTGAGGGGCCGTTGATAGCATGGTGCACCATTGACCTTGAACTTCATGCTTTGCAGTTACTACCATTTTCCAAAGGTTAGGTTCCTCCAGACCGTACCTCCATAGCCATTCATGAACATACATTTGCTTTGAGCAGCAATATCTCTAATACCTAAACCACCTTGAGACTTAGGCTGTGACTTTTGACCACTTTACCAAGTGGCACTTGTGCTTCTTACTGTTACCATCAACAGAAAGGTTCTTCTTATCTTGTCCAGTTGCTTTTGCACCTTACTTGGGATGGAAAAGAGTGACATGTAGTAGGTAGCAATTATATCCAACATGTTGTTGATTGAGTGTAAGTCTGCCTTAGTTACACCATTCCAGATTTCTGTTGATCTGAATTTAGCACCAACTTTTTGTCCTACATAAGTTGTTAGGAAAGAAGCGGCGCTGCAGTATAAGTTTCTGCCAAAACCTCCTGATGAGGAACATCATTGACTGGGTAGATAGTATTTTTGAGCACAAAGCATAAAAAATGAGGAGGGTAAGATTAAGATACAACAACTTACTCACTTGGGACTCCTTTGCTTCACAAAAGTCTGCGGGGAAATATCTATAATCATCTTCAAGATGTTGCTGTGCCTTCTGTTATATGTTGTGAAGGGGATCATGGACAATGTCTCTTAATAGCGGAAAAGGAAGAGTCTTAATAGGGGATAATTTTTTTTTTTGAAGACAATAACCTGGAGTAGGGAGATGCGCTTGTATTTGAACTTTTTAAAAGTTCGAATAAGAGTGTCATGTTCAAGGTTCAAATTCTTAGAGGCGACTTCCCAGAGGAATTATTGAAGTAAACTGAAGAGCTTATTTGAAACAAAATTTAAATATTTTGGAGTTAAGTATTTACTATTAAAGGTGTATATGTTGAACTTTAACACATTCATCCATGGGGATTAATTTTCGAGTGTTGTTAATGTCTACTACACATTTTTTAATCAATGTGTCTGATTAAAACCACCCCTTTCAATTCATTCATAACTTTTCACCATCGCTTGCCATTAGCTGTCACTTCAAATAAATTATCACCCTTACACCTCTCTTTTTTTCCCTCTCTATAAAACGTACTGCATCTCACCATCCCCTTATGTTGTCAAAGGCTCATTTAAGACGAGCTTAAGCCCTGAAGCTCTGAAAAGCTTAGGGAGTGCGCTTCGCCTCTCTTAAATTGCGCTTCAGTGTAGGCAAGGCACTAAGGCGTGCACACTCATTGCCCATGAGTTCTTTTTGAATCAAGCATTACTAAACAACAAATGTGATCGGCAAATAAGTGTATTAGTTGTTAAGGAAACATTATATATATATATATTCCTTCGTTGTACCTTTTTAAACTAAAGCACACACTTAAATTGCGCTTTGTGCTTAAAGTCCAATAGACTTGGAGTGCTTTTTAGAGCTTTTTGCCTTTGACAACAGTGCTTATATTCACCTCTTTCATATACTAAATTCCCTTTCAAAAAGAATAATGCCACCAAGAAGAGATATTAATGCCTCCTTTGATGAGATAGCCCAACAACTCCACACTATTCGGCTGATGGTGGATGAAACCATGGACCATATTCCTGAACAGTAAAACAAGAAGGATCAAGAGTTGCAATGTCATCCTCAGCATCATCAATTATGAAACAATAAAGCTTAATATTGGAGAGATATTTAATACACTGACATTTAAACATTACCAAGGACCAATTTACATATTCATAATTACAAAAAGGGACACACACGATGAAAGCTAAACATGAAATAGACCAAAAGAAAAGAAACAAAAGCTTAATAACATCAAGCAACCCTAATATTAGAAGCCTAACCATCTGCGTAATGGCTGGCGGAGATCCAAGTGGAGTAATGTAGTCATTCACCTTGCATAGACGGAGAAGGATTTGACAGAGCATCCTCTTGATACTTGTGCTACGATTATCATGTGCACTTTGGTAAGGATTGAGCTCTCCTTCCACCTAAGATAGTGAGGAAAGACTTGTATTTTTCACTGTTTTTTGGGGGATAACCTAGGATCTCCAAGGGCAAGTGATGTACGGTTGGAAATTCTGACAGATAATGGGTTCCCCCCTCGTCCTTATCCACTTAAATACCAGTTTTTTTCTTCTTTCGGTAGCATTTCAAACCTGTAACGTGCACTTAATCCACACATCATGCATTGCACTCTTACTTCTAGAACAAAGCCCGGCAGGTTTATATTTGTCACTTTTATATTCCTACTAACTGCACCTCTCAAAATGGATCCAGGCAGGAATTTATATTATTTGTTCAGAGAAAAGGAGTTTTATCCTCTCAAGGCATGAATATTATTAGCTCTGATCATTGAATCATAGACAAATTATTTATCTTTCTCGTGGAGTTAACCTACCCGAGTGGTCTGATAATGTGTTACTAATGTCTATTTTGTCGGTATGGAAACGTTATTTCTTTTAGTCTGAAAGTATGATTACCCTTCCTCCGGCATTAGAAGGAGAACTATCTGATCTAAGGAGTGAAGTTTTGTTCCTTTCATTTTTATTTTGCTTAACTATGCTGGGTTGTTATGTTTGATTCCTATCCATGTTTTAGTTTTTATTTGGGTGACATACCAGGATACTGATTTTGTATCATTAACATTTTGGTATTAGGGCTTGTATTTGGGGCCAATGATTGAAGTGCTGAGGTGGGAAACAAAGCGAGTAGAGAAGAGGTTTCTGAAGTATCTGGGCGCCAATAGTCTCTTATATTAGTACTGCGCTTTTATGATAGAGATTCTGAAGTTACATTGACAAGTAATTTTGCTTCAGTTTTTCAAGTCTGTCAGTAGAGTTGAAGGAAAGTAGGTGCTGTAAAAGATTTGTAAATAGCAGACCCTCATGATATTTGTAGGGAACTGCATTATCGTGGTAAAAAAGGTAATATAATACTTAATATTATTTTTTTAAAATGTTGGTCTTCTTTTGGCCCAATGTAATGCAGAAGGCATTGGAATGAACTGCTTTTAGGTGAATTTTCAGGAATTATCTTACCTATTGCAGCGAATTCTGTCTGCACGATTTTTAGCAGTGTTAGGGGTCGTTTGGTAGGTTGCACAAGAATAGTGTGGAATAAGGTGTATTGGTAATGCATGGATTAGTAATGCATGTGTTAGTACTTAGTAATGCAAGCATTAGTTATGCAGATATTATTTCTTATCTACTGTTTCGTGTGGTATTAAAATTATAATGCATTGCATAATTTTTAAGAAAAATAGTTGTTTACAAAAATGCCCTCCATATTCTCTAGTTTTAAAGGACTTTAAGGACAATTTTGTCTTTAACCATACTAATGCATGCATTAATAACTTTGGTATTACTAATGCTATAGTTTTCTATGCATTACTTATACATAGGATAATACCAAGTATGATGTATAACTAATACAAGTATTAGTTATACATAAGTTGAAAAAATGTATCAAACAAGGTATTAGTAATGCATAGAGCTAATTCTTGCATTATTTTTTTAATACCTCCTACCAAACGACCCCTTAGTGATATATCTGCCGTCTTCGTTTTTCCCCTTAGTCTTGCTATTTGGGTATGAGACACATGTTGGTAGGGCTTTTGTGGCATGCCAATTTTGGGTTATGTGTTTTAGCTGCTACTGTATTAAAAGGTTTCCACTTAAGCAATCAAGGGGTGTGGTCTAGTAGTCAATTAGGTGGGATGAAAATTATAGGTCAGTTTCAATTTCCAGCTCCAGCTAAGACAAATTTTTTTAACGTAAATTTTGATGGGTAGAGTTATTTGTTGCCTATGCGAATAAGAGAAAGAAAGTATTCAATAGAATAATCTAGAGCTTCTCATCTACTTATATTTTTTAAAACTGAATTTATTGGCAGATGGCCTATTGGTTGTTGCAGGAGCGTATGTAGTATATGAATGACGGGTTCAATTGAACTCAAAACTTTTGACGTGGAGTAAAAATATATATGTAAAAATTATAAAAATAATAGATACGAACCCATAACCTTAAAAATATACTAGGTTCAGTACTAAAAACCTTAAAGTATAACCCATAGAGTTTAAATTCAGGGTTGTTGTCCATTTGAGTTATGTAATTTTGTAGTAGCAAGTTTGTGTAAGTAGGGTCTTCTTTCATCAGCTTGAAGTAATTTTGTAGTAGCAAGTTTGTGTAAGCAGGGTCTTCTTTCATCAGCTTGAATTATTTACTATGAGCAGCTAAAACTAAAGACTAAGATAATGGGGATGGGGTTGTGTCAGTGTCATCTCATCTTCAAAAGCTGCTAAGCTATCGCTGATAACCCTATCTTGCTGGAACTTATTCCGCTGCTTTCGGTGGAGATACAGAAATTCAAACCATATCACTCTTAACTTTGCAATGCCCATGGAAAATTGCCCACCATCCAGAAAAGTTAGCAATCTTATTCCTTAATTGCAATTATTGAGGATAGATTTAATGATAGAATGATAATGATCTCTGAATGACCATTCTCACGTCATGTTTCTGGATTTGGGTATTACAAATGAGTCACAATCTTTGGTTGAAAGAGCTTAAGGGCCCAAGAATGTTGTTGATGAAGTGGGAAAAGATCTGCATATGATATAAATACCCCAACTTTAGTTCTGTAGGGAGAATTATTAATTCATCCTACCCTCGAGCTAATTGGCAAAAGGTGAAAAGGGAAGTATAGGACCTTCATATCTGCATGTATAATGTGATTGACAACACTAAGTACGGGCGTGATAGCTTATATGCTATTATTCCCGTAGGCCATAGTAAACGACAAAACTCTCTTCATTCTCTTACCATCTTTTACGCGAACCAAACGCGGCATATTTTAGCTTTAATAATGTCAAAGGTGACTGAAATTTTCAGCCCCCTTGAGCTTTTTCCAGTATGGACCTTTGTATATATCTGGGGAGAAATTCAAAAATAGACAGATTTACAAGTGATCATACAAAAATAGTCACAATTTTAAAAATAATAGAAATTTATCTACTTTTCATGTAAAGATAAATTTGAACAAAAACACTATTCAAAACCTGAAAAATACTCTAGCATAATATACTAGAAATTCAGTTTAATATACTAGAACTCCAGTATAATATATTGGAGTTCAAACATAAGTATACTGGAACTCAAGTATATTATACTGGAGTTCCAGCAAAGTATACTGGAACTCCAGTATATTATATTGGAGTTCCAGCAACGTATACTGGAACTCCAGTATATTATACCGGAGTTCCAGCAAAGTATACCGGTCTAGCATAATATATTGGTAGTTCATACACAGGTGCTCGAATCTTTAGTATATTATGCTGGAACTTTCCGCGTGTTGGAGATCCAATATAATATGCTGGAAGTTCGTATATAGGTGTTTGACCAAAAAGTAAGAGACCAAAAAGTTCGTATACAGGTGTTTGACCTCCTCGCACAAATCTACATTCGGCCTCCTCGCTTGAATCACATTCGGCCTCCTCGCCCGAATCGACGTTCGGCCTCCTCGCCCGAATTGACATTCGGCCTCCTCGCCCGAAACTACATTCGGGCTCGCTCGAAAATAGAAACGGAAATAATCAGCAAAGGTAGCATTCTAAATCAAAGGGGGTACCTGATAAGGCATCTTACAAGGGGCCGAATCGCCCGTCTAGATCTGAGGACACGGATGACCTCTTACGATGTCGCCTCCTTGCCAAAAATGCCATCCTGGCCTTGTTGGCCTTCTCCAACTCTACCTCCTTCTCGACCAACTCATCGCTCGAGTCATTGGCTCTGGTCAAACTCTGCTCAAATTTAGCCCGCAGGGATACCACTTGGACCCGAAGATCAACACCCTCAGCCGCGACCCTCACTATTCGACCTCCCCATCCGAATTTCTCGAACTACGATTAATGAAGTCCGCTCACCGAGCTCGGACAAAAGACGACCTCGATAAGTGGAGGGTTCGATCTCCACAGACAGTACCAAATTATTTGACCTAAAAGTATGAGACCTTTTGTTAAACTAATTAAATAAGAAGATAGAGGGTAAATTCTAGTTAAGGATAATTAATTCTAAATCTGAGATAGATAACATGAATAGAAAAATATAGTTGAGTATAAATGTTGGCAATAGTTATGGCCACATTTAATCGTATGAAAAAGACCTTGCATTAAATAAAATTAAATGGCGATAAAACGTAAATAAAGGAGAAAATACACCCAATCTTGAGCGAGGCGGATGCTCTTTCATTTGATAAAGATGAATGATAGACTAATACAAGAATCTTAGGACCCTTTTCAGATCTGATAGGGAGTGTGGGATCACAGATCCTCTAATTTCCTTAGAGAGGTGTTTTTATTTAGATCTAAAGACAGAGAGTCTGCCCTCCTTTCAGAAAAGTCTCCCCTCCCCTTTATAAGGGATATCCCCAGAAAAGTACAATTAGAGGAAATATTCAGTAGAATATTCCCTTTGAAGATTCCAAAGCAAAATTAGTCGTCACATTTATCTGTACTGCTCGACCTCGGCCTTATTGATCTGCTCGTCCTTGGCCTTATTGATCACTGCTCGACTTCGGCCTTATAGATCACTGCTCGACCTCGGTCTTATTGATCACTGCTCGCCCTCGTCCTTATTGATCACTGCTCGACCTCGTCCTTATTGATCACTGCTCGACCTCGGCCTTATTGATCACTGCTCGACCTCGGCCAGACAGCTCAATTCGATTCGCAGGTTACTCATGACAGTTGTCTCCGCATGCCGAATTTCTCTGATTAGATTTTGACCCATACAATAGGTGCATCGAACTCCAGTATATTATGCTGGACCAGTCTCTGTTGCAACAAAGTAATGGCTATTTTGCAATAACTTGACAAGCGCTGACTATTTTTAAATGACCAGCCCGAAGACTGACTAGCCCGTGGTAATTTTACTATATCTGGACAATATATTACATTGCGTTACACGTAAAAAAAAAAAAGAAAATGCTACGATTGATAGCGGTCTTCACCCAAGTATGCCAAATTGGTTCAACAGTAAAAAAAAAACAAAAAACTTAGAGCTGTTATGATAGTAGTCCTTCTGCACAGAAAAGTGGTTGCGTTCAAAGTCTTTAGTTTGATTTTTCTGAATGTGTTGATGTCACAGTGACAAATATATGCGTATTTTAGTTAAAAGAAACAGTATTACTTGACCATAACAATATCTCTCGTCTTTAACATTTAAATAGTACCAAATTAATTTTGTTTCTATTTTTCTCTAACATATGAAAACTACTACCAGCAAGAATCATGAATATTCTAAACATTTCATTAATAAAACAATTACGCAGACAAATATCAGCATTACCTTATACAATTTCCCTTTGGTTTTGTTAGCGCAGTAGTTGCACAATTCCTCTTTGTTCCTGTTGCGCTAAAACGGTCCAATGACAGAGTGTGATATTGTCCGTTTTAGGCTAACAACTAGTATCAGAGCTCAGGTTCGACGGGACGGGTATGGAGATGGAAAAGTGATGGTGCGGAGTGGTGTGCACACAAGAAGAAGCTAATTTGCGGGCTTCGGTTGTCATAATACTCTAACAAGTAAAAATTACATGGACGCCCTATTTGGTCGCCCTCTTTTAACTTATACTCGTTTTATTTTTCCGTTTGCATCTGTACCTATTTTTTTTGTTAAAAGCATTTTCAAAGACGATTTTGCCCTTCAGGACTAATGACAAAGCTGTAGACTGTAGGACAAAGTTTCAACATGTTTTGGTACGAAGTTTTAGCAGATGAATTAAATAACTTCAACATGCATTAAGAAAAAACTCATTAGAAAATTACATACGGCAAGACAAAAACTTAAGCATGTTTAGTCTGAAGTAAGCAAATGAACTAAAAAACTTAAGCACGTTTAGTATGATGTTTTAGCAAATGAACTAAATAACTTAAGCATGTTTACTCTGAAGTTTTAACAAACGAACTAAATAACTTCAACATGCATTAGCAAAAACTCATTAGAAAATTACATGTTGCAAGGCAAAAACTTAAGCATGTTTAGTTTGAAGTTTTTGCAAATGAAATAAAAAGCTTAAGCATGTTTAGTCTGAAGTTTTCGCAAATGAACTAAATAACTTCAGCATGTTTAAACTGAAGTTTTAGCAAATGAACTAAATAACTTCAACATGTTTAGACTGAAGTTTCGGATAAAACTCATGACAAAACTGTAGAATGCATGATAGATAACTTTAGCATGCATTATGTTACGCGGTGCCTTCCTGAGATTCCTTAGAAGGGCGATGTAAGGCTAAGAAACTAATGTCAGTGCAGTTGCTGTCAGCCAAATGAGGTCCCATCCGTACGCTAGACGAGATTGTCAGTGTCGTACGGGAAAACCAATGTCAAGAGCAATTGAGAGAATAAAAATGAGAATTGAAAGAAAGCTTGATTGTATTAATGAAAGCTATTACAGAACGGCAACGCGGTGTCAAGGGGAAGAGACACAAGTACGGAGAATTATTTGCTTGCTAGAAAGTTTGATTGCTTGATCCCCCCTAATAGTGCTTCAAAAAATAAATCAAAGTTACAAGACTAGACCTAACTAAGCTAGAGAAAGATAATGGAAGTACATGGAATAAAACTACTCTATATTTACAATGAAAGGGACTTAGTTTTCTACAAGGTGGAAACAAATCCGTTGTCAGCAACCTTGTCTTTGGCATCACGATCTGTGCGTGCGACGCTGTTGGCATCTGCCTGCGGCTGGGCGCTGGCGAGGGATATCGGAGGGAAGATAGAGGAACATGCGCGCTTTTCACTTGGCACCGCCAAGACCACAAGGTTGTTTGTGGAGTTAGGCGTTCGGAGGCTTTCCAGGACACCACGGGGCGCGCCCAAGGGGTCATGGGGCATGGCTAGAAAGCCACCCATGACATTCTCCCCCACCTGAGTTGGCGACGTCCTCGACGCCTTACTTGCAAGATAATCATCAATTAGGCTTTGAGGTTTGTTCCCCTCTCCCAAGTATTCTCCTCTGCATCACAACCCCGCTATTTCACCAAGAACTCTTGGTGATCCTTCCTTGAGGCGTGAATCACCCGATCATTAGAATAGCTTCAACACGCCTTTTTCCAGTTGAATTGGGGCCTCAAATAATGAGTATTGTGAGTTGGCTCCATGAAGGTTCCTCTGTATCTTCCCGAAAAGGTTTCAAAAGGCTGACATGCATGGAAGACGGGATGGATTTTTCACCAAGCTGGGGTATCCACCCGGTATGCAACTTTCCCAATGCGCGTTTCAATGGACAAGGGTCCAATGTATTTTTGCAATAGGAGAGGGTCATGTACCCCTGCAAACAAGTACCGCTTTGGGATTTTGACCATCACTTTTTCTCCTACTTGGTATTCAACAAAGCGACGATTTTGATCAGCATACCTCTTCATCCACTTTTGGGCTTTGACAAGATAGCTCCGCACTATCTCCAAAATTTACTTCCATTCATTTGAGAAGCTAGCAACTTGAGGAGATTTTGACATGTTTGGTGCATTCACGGTGTGTGGGAGTAGCGGTTGCTGTCCGATAACAATTTCAAAAGCGCTTTTGTTTGTACTAGAGCTCTTTTGTGAATTGAAACACAATTGAGTAGCATCTAGAAGCTTCATCCAGTTCTTCTGCGATCCGGTTACAAAGTGGCAGAAATATTCCTCCAACATACCATTGAACTGCTCCGTCTGTCCATCATATTGCGGATGAAAACTTGAGTTGTGACTCAATTTTGACCCGAGGCACTTAAATAGTTGGGTCCAAAAGGTTCTAGTGAAGCGTGAGTCGCGATCTCTAACGATGTATTTTGGCAGGCCCCAATATTTGACGACATGAGAGAAGAAGAGTCGAGTTGTATCTTCTGCTGATATATATTGTGGGACTGCTATAAAGGTGGCATACTTGGAAAACCGATCCACCACAACCAAGATAGTGTCATTATTGTTTCCCCATTGACGATCATTGTTGTTGTTTCCACAATTCCGAGCATTGTTGTTGTTATTCCAAGTTTTTGGTCTTTGATTCCCCCAACTTTGGTTATTGCCTTGGTTTCTCCAACTTTGGTTGTTGTATTGACTGTTGCCTTGACCTTGATAGTTGTTTGCATACATCACATCTTCCTCTTGGGCATCATACTCTTCATCTTGGCCATACCCACTAGGCCCTTGGTCACTTTGATCGTTATGGTTTTGCTTAGAGTTCCCCCTAGGTCTCCTTTGATTTCCTTGCATATTCACTCCTTCCATAGCATTCACTTGCTTCGGCCCTTGCAATTGTTGGAGTTGGGCTTTGGCAAGTTGAGTCATGGTAGTAGTGAGCTCGGCAATTGGTTGCCCTTGTTCTTGGAGCTCTTTATGGAGACTATTCACACCGGTATCTCCTTGAGGAACATTGGATCTACTTTGCCAAGTCGATGATGTGTCGGCCATCTCATCTAGAATCTCACATGCCTCGGGATAAGTCAACTTCATTAAATTTCCACCGGCCAACTGATTGAACACACATTGATTCACAGTGTTAATCCCTCGGTAGAAATTCTGTTGGATCATGGCTTCAGTCATGCCATTGTTCGGACATTCCTTAACCATGGTCCTATATCTCTCCCATATCTTATCTAAGGGCTCATTTGGTTCTTGTTTGAAGGCCAATATTTCATCTCGAAGCGCCGCCATATGACTCGGGGAAAAGAATTTGGCAATGAATTTGTCCGCGAGCTTGGTTGGGAAGACGCTCGAGCCAATCAAGGGCTTTCCCCGAAGAGAGAAAAGGAACAACCTGAGTCGTAATGCATCATCCGAGACATTTGTATGTTTACTTCCCCAGACGTATCTACGAAGCCCTTGAGATGCTTATAGCATTCTGGTGCACGGCTCCGGTGAAATACCCCCGTTGCTCTAGGAGGGTGAGCATCACGTTTGTAATTTTGAAGTTCCCTGCCCGAATCCTCGGCGGGACAATAGCACTAGCATACCCCTCGTTTGGAAGGACCCGGGGGGCATCTCTAGGAGGTAGGGGAGGGGGAGGGTCTGGGATATCATCTTGTAGATTGGCCTGTCGGCCCCTTCTTTGTGGAGGTAATTGATTGATTTCGTCCTATTTTCATATACCTCCTCCTCCGCAATAACGTTTCCCATTGGATTCGCCATTTTTCTACCTGAGTAGATTAAACAAAAAGGTTAAAAACAGAAGGAAAGAAAAACACTTAACGCTACTAGACACGTAGATAATCAACACCGTCTTAACTCCCCGGCAACGATGCCAAAAAGTGATCGGCTCTCACCCTCGCTACTATTTAGAGTCGAAAGGCAAGGGTCATGTAGCTTTTACCCGAAAGGTCGGGATCGAATCCTCAGGGAGTCAACAATTGGAGTGAGTGTCTATGTGAACTAGTAGAGCTTCATGTTTCTAATTGCATTTCTCATAATAGGGTGGTTTGAACTATGTTAAGTATTGATCTACTGTTAAAGGCTAATTGATTAACTAATTTGTTTTGATGTTGTTTTCTTAAGGATAAAGGCACTAGGGTCACGACTTTCACCTAGGCGGATACTTAATGGATTTCAATGTTCTAAGGTGAGGATGTTGATAAGGGATACAACTATAACCAATGCACGAATGTGCCCGCTCTATATCTCTCGGTAGTTTGAGTGGCTTTGCCCGAATTGCCTCTCTCGAGGCCAATTGGGTGTCAATTAATCAAGCAATTGAAGTGCAAGTAGGGTATTACTCTCTCGAGGTTTAACCTGTTAATTAGGGCTCAAGCAGGGTTTTACCATTTCTGGGTTCAATCCAATTGATTGGGACTGCCAATCTCTTGATAATGCCCTAATTCCTTGTTAGGCTAATTTTCTAAACTCAAGTCCTCTTTCTCAAGAAGGACCCAAGTCATGGAAAGGTTAATTAGTGTTTAAAACTACTAATTATAGCAATAAGAACCCTAAATTATCCCAAATAACAAACACCCATAAACATCCAAACCCTAATTTTAGAAACCCATCAAATATCCACACTAGGGCTGAGCCACAACCCTAGCTAATGGGTCTAGCCACTCATAATCAAAGATAAATTCAATGAAAGAGATGTAATAGAACACATATTAATGATTCTTAACAGTAAACTCAAGGGTTCAATGTTAAAAATGCAAGAAATAAGCTAAAAAGATGAAGAACTAGCTATTCACGTGCTCTTCCGTTCAGAAAATTCTAAGATTACCAAAGATAAGATAAAAAAATTACAAAATAAGCTATTTATACTCAGCCGAAAATCTGGACAAAAAAAACCCTGTGGGGCTACCACGGTCGCGGTCCAATCTTCGCGGACCGCGGTGGATGACTGAAGCTATGTCCAGAGTCTCTGAAGGTGCTCTACCGCGGACTACGGTAAATGGACCGCGATCGTGGTAATTGGACCGCGGCCGCGGTGGAATGTGTCTTTGAATGAAGGTCTCTGAATCTTGCCACCGCGGTCTGCGAAGATTAGACCGCGGTGGCTTCTTGCTTGGAATGCCCCTCTGGATATCATCACCGCGGTCCGCGAAGAATGGACTACGATCGCGGTGGGATATGCTGCCTAAATGCTTCTCTGAAGTTTACCACCGTGGTCCACGGAGAATGGACCGCGACCTCGGTGGGCATTTGCCTTGGTCACTTTTGTTGTTCTTGGTACTTGTGACAGATTCACTCCTGTTTTGAGCATATTCTTGACTGAATGTCATCATTTTTGGTTCAATCCTGCAACAAGCACAACATATAAGCTTTCGGGACTACTTTGTGTATAAATATAACCAAAACCTAAGCATAGAAGGGCGGCAAAACAAGGTAAAAATCCTAGTTATCACATACCTCTTTCATTCTGGTGAGTCCCTGCTGTTGGCCGGGATAGGCCCTCTTCGTGGTGGTGAGAGGACGCGATGTCGGTTCTGACATGTGGTAGATGTCGTTCCCTGTTGGGTTCTGGAGCTATAAGGTCCCTCCTGACATCATTTCTTCGATCTTTTCTGGATTCGGCTTGTACCGAGGCCAGTTGATGAGTCGGCCCATTGAGGTCATCCTCTTATGCTCGGACTTTGTCACAATATGCGTTCTATATTTCATCCCAAGTAGTTGGGGGGTACTTCATAAGTCGACTTAATAACTTTCTTGTCGCCGTAGAGCCATTTCTTCTCAGCCCATTGTGGAAAGCTGCGATGTCCATCTGATACATTTGGTAAGGTCATTCTTACTTAGTTGAATCGGGCGAGGAAGTCCCTATATCCTTCTCCTAGCGACTGTTTGATAGCAAATATGTCGTTCACTCTTGCCTCTACCTTTTGGCCCCAACGTGGGCCGTTACAAACTTGTCGGCCATTTCTTCGAATGTTTCAATGGAACGCGTGAGTTACTGTTAATACCATGTTAATGCTCCTCCAGTGAGGGTCTGACCGAATATTTTCAACAAGATGGAGGATACTTTTTCCTTGACGAGGTCATTGCCTTTCATGGTGGTGACGTTGTAGATTACGTGGTCTTCAGGATTAGTCGTACCATCATATATTTTTAGGTAGGGCGGCATTTTAAAGGTCTTTAGTATGGCATGCATGGCGACTTCATCACTGTATGGTTGCTCGACGAACCGGCCAACATATCTATTTGGCAAGAGCTTCGGGGCACCTAGTATCTTGTTGACCCTTTCTTGATGTTCTCTCATTTGGTAAATGCTTTTTCTCACGGATCCAAAAATCCTCATTCTCGAACTCGATCAATTGGTTATATTCCTTTTGCGAGGAACAATTGTTGAGTGAATGTTTTACCATTCTCAAATCCCTGAACTTATGAAGTCTTGTTTCGATAGTGGACCAATTCTTTAACATACCGCCAAGCCATTTTTATTAACATAATGACACCGAGCTAGCATAGATAGCAGTGGGAGACCAAACGAATGTTTCACGCAATAGCGTGAAAGAAGTCCTACTAAACTAAAAAAAACAGATGAAGCATCAGGTCTTGGAAAAGAATAAGATCACAGAGCACAGAAAACCGCTAAACCATGTGCACGTTGGTTAACAAACCCAAGGGCAAAGCCAGGGGGAGGGGGCAACTGGAAAGGATAGTTCCTGAGGTTCTAGAAAATAATAAACAACTAGCCTTTTCTCTCAAGCATCTTGGTATTGGATATGCTCTTTTGTTAACATGAACATGAATTAGATTCTATTCTAATTCATTATTCTTAAGAGAATCCCCCACCCGAACCATTCTTAAGACCACCAAGCTCTCTCGAATGAATTCAACTCTTTATGCTTTCGAGCTACACCGGGGGCAAAATCTTCTTTGAAAAAAAAACTTCTAAGTTAAGAGAAAAAAAATAGACACACCCTTACACACCCTTAATTAATAATAATATAGAGGGCCTTCTTCTTCTTTTTCTTTCTTTATTTTATTTTATCATATTTTGCCTTCTATATCTTGTATAGACTTTTAGCGTATAATAATTACCAATACGAGGAATTGAGGATGAAACAAATAGATCAGGAATTCGACCTGGGATCCGCCCGTTCCGATCCTTGCCTACTAAGAAGTTCAACCCCCATATATGTTGGGAGAACCCCATGATCCTTCCGTGTGGAAAGGAAGGAAGAAAGAAGGCGAACACGAATATTAAAAAGCGGTTCATGGATCTTTTTCAAAATGGATGCGAGGGTGTCGTCACTTGCACTATTAACGAATTTATGAGCAATACATGTCGTTGGAGGAGGGAAAGGGTCATGCTGCTCGCCCGCTGGTTGTGTAAAAGAATTCCTTCCATTTTGTGCAACCGCATCCGGTGCGAGCTTGTGGAGGACGTCGTCAGCGTGTCAATGAGCCAAGCCTCAAGGAGCTTTTTACTGCTGGTGGCGTCTCTTCCCCACGGACGTGGAAGATCCTTTAATGAGAGATGTTGTGATACTACAGTGAGAAGGGGGTGATCCGCCTCGCTTCGGGGAAGCATTTGGCGTTGTATCCTCACCCTCTGCTTCGGGAATCTCATTGATGGTGTTCAAGAGGTTGGTTGTGAGTTTTCCCATTATCCTCATTCTTTCTTCTCTGTTACCTGCCACATCAGATCTGTGTATACAAGGAAAAGGGGATCTTGTTTCTTGTTTTTTCTTAGCAATCCGTGTTAGTTGTAAATCTAGAGGAAACTAAAAATTTAACTAGGAAATCCGCACAAACGGTGCCAAATTGTTTGACCAAAAAATATAAACTTTTGGTTAAACTATTAAATTTGATGTAATGAGGGATTAAACTTAGTTAATGATAATATCTCTAGATATAGAACTTAACATCACAGACAACGTAAAATAGAGTCAGTGGAAGATTAAAAGTAACACACATCTAATATTTCCAAAAGGTATGAGCAATAATGGAGGAATAACTAGCAATAAATAACAATAAATGACATTTAAGTAAATAGAGAGAACGATTTACCCAGTAATGATGAGATAGATGGTCATTCCTCCTGACAATGATGAGTGATAGACAAATCCTAAAATATTTGAACAATTCTCGAATCTTCTGATGAAGAAGTATGAAATCATGCGAGTAAGAATATTGATGAAAAGGTAAAGTTTGTATCTTTGCTAGAGGGAGAGAATCTTCTTCTGAAAAGTGTTCTTATCAAGTGAATATTACATATGCTATCACTTTATCTCTTTTTTCTATTTATACAAGAGATATCCCTAACAAACCCTAATAGTACAAGTGTAGAGAATATTCTCTTTAATATCCTATTTTAAACACTAGCCGTTATAGTTCTTTTCACAATGCTCGATCTCGGTCATGGTTGAAACCTCGACCATGAATCTTGGTACTTCCTGGTCGACCTTGACCCACCCTTTTCTTAATGTCATATTACGCTAAATATCCTTAGAGCGAATTTTGTCCTATACACAAATATCAAAATTTTCCCTCCCAAAACAACTTGATCATATGATCGTAAGTCTTATGATAATATACACTATTAAGTTATTGTCACACCTCCTTTTTCACCGGTAAGGGTAATAAGGGAGTTTTTTCACTTTAAGTGACATTATTCAATTTTTGGGATTTATTTTATTCAGAGTCGTCACCCGGATTTTTACGGTGTTCCGGGACACCATTTATTTATTAGAAATCCCAAAACCGAGGAATTTTGACTATGTTAAATTGTCTGCGAACCAGAAATCGGGTAAGGAATTCTGTTAAGCCGGGAGAAGGTGTTAGGCACTCCCGAGTTCCGTGATTCTAGCACGGTCGCTTAATGATTAAACTTGGCCTAATTTGTTTAATTACTGCTTTTGTACCTATATGCATTTTTATATTTTTACCGCTTTTATTATTCACTCGTATTTAAAGAGTTCTTTTGAGATGTGTCAAAAAATTATGTCACACGGACGTGTATATAGTTCTCGACACTGAATCCATTTAAAGAGATAAAGTTGCGCGAGCGCATACTTTTGTTTTGTTGTCAAAAAGAAACCGGAATCACGTCACGCGGCCGTGTACGCAATTCATATAATTTTTAGAAAATCCGTTCCTAAAAGTGTCTCTACGAGTGTTCATTTTAGTCTTTTATTTCTGTTACGTAAACGTATACACAATTTGAGAAAAGATATATTTTAGTTTAGTTTTCATTCAAAGTTACATAAACGTATACTTTGATGATTAATTTATTATCTAAGTTTAAGGTAGTCTCTATCTAAAAGGCTTTTGAGATTCACTTCGTCTAAGGTAATTCCTAAGTTAAGTCATGAGATTGGGCTATGGCCTAATTTAGCCCAAATTTGATCACTTTAGGCTATCCTAATTTTGGCTACTTTCGTAACAAGAAATGAAGCTAGGTACAATAATTTAAGGCATGCATCAATAAAGAAGGATCTAAATTCACTAATTCACAAGTAACATGTTCCAAAAAGTCAAATAAACACATTTAACTATAATAGGACATTTGATTGAATAATTTTATTAATTTCAAATAGCCTAAATCCATGCACAATTCATGCGCCTTGATTCCTACAAGTTATTACAAATTCTGGATTCTTAAGAACATTTTGAACATCAAATTCACATTTGTATATACACTAACTCTTTTAAGCCAAAACAGTCATTTTCAGAACTTCAATGAGTATTTACGTGGGGTACTCGAACGAACTGACTTGAAAAATTGTAGGAAACAAAACGCCTTTGAATTTTAATTGAATCCTAATGATCAAATTCCTAACAAGTATTTTTCAAGTTTAATGGAATCATTTGTAGGTATTAAACCCATGCTCATACATTTTGAACAATATTTAGGGGAAGAAAGCTGTATTAGGCATGTTCAACGGGTTGGCCCAGTTTTTCGAAAAAACTTTCATACTAGAAATAAAATCTAAATACTAATTGAATAAGTCCAATCCACAGTTACAACCAGTACAAAGTCTATTTCATTACATTTCCATCTGTTACTATACATTTTTCTAAGAAAAGAGAGATTAAAGTAACAAAAACAATAACGAAAATTTGTTGCTGCTCCTGTGCGAGCTAGCAGCGCTTTGAAACCTGTATTTTCATAGCTGTTTTTTACAACCAGACAAGAAACTAAACAAATAAATATTCTAGGCATTTTATAGAACAAATCAGACCATTATGGGGGTCAGACTTAATCCTAACCATGCTATGCTATCAGTACTAAAACAGAACCTGCTTTTTGCATCCTTCTTGGAATGAATTTGACCATGAAAGAGGTCAGATTCAACTCCAGAGATGCTACCTCATTAACCTTTAACATTCACCTTTTGGTTATGCAATCAAATTTCAGTAAGTATTCATACAAACACTTTGACTACTCTAGGCACTTTGAGGAGTAAATCCGACTATTTTTGTAGGTTCGGATTCCCTTCCTTAAGGCCTTTCTTAATTACATATTTTATACCCTTAAGGGATAATTTTAAGCAACTAAACTACTATTTGTGCACTACTATGAGGTAAATTTGACCATTAGAAGGTCAAACTCATCTACCCTAGTGCAAATAATTCCAGTATGACTGAGGCAAACACAAGACCAACATCTAACTTATTTTAACTACACAAAACTCAATGCATTCTGAAATTAATAGACTTAAACACAACTAAAACAGAATGGTTCCAAGGATTCAGGTATTTCATGGACAACACTCATTCATTTATCAGCATATTAACCAATCTCATTTCAGGTTTTTTATACCAAGATCAAAGGAACAGAAAACTCATCTAGATGAGAAGGATTCATACAACAAAGAAAAAGAACAAATTTCAGATTTGAGCCTTTCAATAGAGTTAAGCGGTTACATACCTTTCAAAAAGAAAATGACAAAGAGATCTGGACCAAATAAAGGTCCAGGGAGAAGATGAAAAATCAGCAAAGACAGAGGACAAACAACATCAAATAAGCAGCAACTCAGCAACAACCAAAACCCAGAAACAGGACCCAATAACACCAACAGAAATCCAAGAATCCGAATATGAATACTAGAGATTTTTTATGAAAAATCAGAATACCAAAGAAGAACCAAGAGCTGAGAATCAAACACTAGAACTTTGATGAACTCTTGAAAGAAATCAAATCTTTTCACTTATATTTTTGGAATTTTTTGTTTATGAAAGGAAAACTATTATGTTTTTTTTTTGTGTTTTCAGATGTTTCAGCAGCTAAATGAATGTAAAAGAGGTAAAAGAGTGTAAAAGCAAGTGAAAATGCCAGGTATTTTCGTGTGAAAGAAGGTTTTTAATAATGCAAAAATGAGTGTATTCATAAGGGACTTGGGGATAGGATATGCTTGGCATATTCCTATCCCAATGGGCTGAAAATAGTACTAGGGCAGCTGTCACCCTTATCTTTTAAGACAGCTGCCCCTATTCCAGAAGTTTCCAGCTCTTATAATAACCCTAATACCCCTTGAAAATTTGATTTTACAAGTCTAGAAGGTTCTTGGGTTGTTACACCCAAGATTCCTTCAACTAAGATTCCTAATATACCCCTTGAAGTCCTTGAAATTACCCTTAGGTAACTAGGGTTAAGCTTGCTTGGGTTATTATTAACTATAGTTAATTAATCCTAGTTAGACACTTTAGTTAATTAAGACTAATAGGTATTTTTAACTAGGGTTTAGGTTAGTTAGTTGATTAGGTTCCTAGAGTTGGTTTCCAACCATACTCATTAGTTGACTAGGTTTAGGTCAATTTCATTATAGGTCTTAATTCTAGTTTAATAGCTTGTTAATAATTTAGGTTGATCAATTCAATCCCTTGAACTTAGGTTAACTGATTTATTTTGGTTAATTCAACCTAAATCTAAATGTGATTAGTTCTTTATTAACAACCAAATCAGTCCTTAATTAACTCTTTACTTAATTAATTGATCTAAAGAAATGACCAACACTGGGAAGAAACATGCTAAAATCAGAATTATGTTAACAATATACGAACTAACAACTCAAGTTTGAATCACCAATTCAAAATCAGTTTGAAAAATCAGAAATGGATTAAGGAAAAGAGTCAGATAATTCAAGCGAAATAAAAAAAATCATAATTAATCGATGATTAATCAACAACTGTCACGACCCAAATTACCAACCTAAGGGATCGTGATGGCGTCTAACACCTCACTTGCTAGGCAAGCCAATGTTAGAATTCGAGTAGCTAATTTACTTTGATTATTTTCTTAAGGATCAATCAATAAATTTAAAGTAAACTTAATTTAAATGATTTCAAAAGATAAAATAATAAATATTTGAATAAAAACGAACCACGAACTGATTATGTAAACAACTATAAGACTACCCCAGGGTCTGTTGTCTCAATCCACGAACTTCTATGGAATACTACAAATAATGGCTGAAATAAATAGTGTAACTGTTCTGAATAATATAAAACAGTGTATGTCAAATAGGAGAAGACTCTCGGAATCTGCGAACGCCGGAATATGTACCTCGTGTCTCCAAATGAATCGGTGGTCGTCCTGAGATTCTCTGCTGCTGACTAGTACCTGGATTTGTGCAAAAGAGCACAGAGTGAAGTATCAGTACAACCGACCTCATGTACTGAGTAAGTGTCGAGCCTAACCTCGTCGAAGTAGTGATGAGGCTAAGGCGGGGCTTTTAACAATAAACCTGTGATATTAATATATATACGATAACACCATAAAACAGTTCTACGCGAACAAGAAAATATATCTGAGACAATAATTGTAAAACATGAAGAAAATCTAAACTCATCAATTCAAATACTGCAACAATAATAAAATAACACAACCGCCTCTTTCAGGCCTCAGCTATAACCAAATCCTCAAAATTTCCAAGTTCTTCAAGCTTTATCTTTGAATAAAAGTAGCACCAAAATATGAAAATAGTACTATAAAATAGAAAGTTTCAAATCTTTGTCTTCCTAAAAACAAAACAGTAAAAATAGTCATTTAGCTTTTCAAAATTTTGATTCTCTTTTTCTTGAAAAAAAATAGTAAAATATAAATGTAAATATCCTCCCTTATGACTGTCATATATTTATATTCTCCTTGTCCACCCTTATCGCAGTCATATATATTTATTTCTCCTGTCCACCGTTATCACAGTCATATATATTTATTTCTCCTGTCCACCCTTATCACAGTCATATATATTTATTTCTCCTGTCCACCCTTATCACAGTCATATATTTATTTCTCATGTCCGCCCTTATCACAGTCATATATATTTATTTCTCTTGTCCACCCTTATCACAGTCATATATATTATTTCTCCTGTCCACCCTTATCACAGTCATATATATTTATTCCTCTTGTCCACCCTTATCACAGTCATATATATTTATTTATTTTGACTTTCACGATTCAGGCCAAGCCTTTCACAATACTATTATTTCCCCAATTTCAAACAGAAGATCATATACCTCGTAAGATTTAACCAATAACATTTCACAATAAAACCAACTAGAATATAAGTAAACACCGTAATGTTGTCAATCTAGCTCAGTCTTTATATACTATGATAAACTCAAGAGAACAACCAACATCTTTA
>ML267169.1:0-15305 GCA_005239495.1 Nicotiana undulata
TTCCCACTTATATATCAATATCATCGAGTGCGAAACCCTTATTGATTCTCCCAAACATCATGCTTGCATAATGTTCTAGAGTTATATTATATATGTAGGATATGAATAAATGCAATCTTATTCCTTTCACATTTTAACACATTCTTCCTTTACCATTTGATATTTACCTCTTCATCTTTAGCATTTTGTTTCTACATCTTCACAAACATTACTCGCCTTGCGGTAATGCTTCTACACCAGGTATAATTGAATTTCGTACACACAAGGGTGAGACGTGGTATACTGGGACATTTAGTACCTTAAGCTTAACTCTGCTCATAGTGCTTGCTTTAGGGAAGCGTCTTCGTGAATGACCTTTAAAGGTTATTCTTCTATTGTTCATTCTATTATTGTCGAAAAACTATCTTTGAAACAATGTCGACTATTACCAATTCCTTTGATCCCTAATTCATGTTCATTTTATTTTCTTATTTACTATCCCATACTAATTTCTATTACTTGGGGGTCTAACTTTTTCCTTATGGTAATCACGTGTGAGTCACCCACTCATTTCTCGAAATAAGGGTATGGCTTTATGGATTATACTTTTGTATTGTCTCAAGGCCAGTCTCCTCTCATTTGTTTTTTTCTTCACTTGACTATAGACTTTATCATTATACCATATTTTGATTTACCGCTATCACTCATTTATCACCTCTTACTTATATTTCATTTACTCTCTTCTTATTATCATGCTAATATCTCTGTGTATCGCCCTAGAGGTCCTGTGTCTCTAGCTGCCTCAGGTACCAATGGAACTAGTGAGGCTGGGGGTACTGCATCTCCCTGGGCTCCAACAAGTGCTGGGGAAGCTTAAACTANATAGCCTGTTAGATAAGAAACACAAAGCACGATTTAGATTTCATATGTTCTTATAACTTTTCTCTATAGCACGATCTATTAATTGAAAGAAACGTCACCATTCCTAAATGCCTCATAGCCTCCTGATTATAAGTGTGGTGCACAACACACCCATAAGCAAGACTCTACTAGACACGGCTTGTGGACTCCCTGGGATACGACCTGCTCTGATACCAAGTTTGTCACGCCCCCAAACTAGGGGAGGCACGACTGGCACTCGATACTGTATTTGATCGAGTTAGCCACTAAACATACTAGCTAACGAAACTTGGGGCCCAATAGATCGAGCAGCACAACATCTGAAATACTAAGCCTGGACCGTTAAGGTCATGACCTGAATAACAATAAGCCATATAAAAAAAGGTAGACAAGCCAAAATAATAAAGTACTAGCTGGCCGACGAGGCAGCGAGTGAAGACATACATTCCTACACACATATATATACATGCCAAGCCTATGGGCTGGAGACTGAAAACTGCAAAAATAAACCCAGAATATGAGTCAACAATAGCCTCTAAGAGTGTCATAAGCGTTGTCGGGATAAGGCCCCGACTACCCAAATTGTGCAACAAAAGTAACCATCCTATAAAAGCTCCAGGAAGAGGTGGAGCTTAACAACTCACAGCTGAACCCCGAAATCCTAGCGGAGGGGTCGATCAGAGTTCCTACCTGTACCTGCACGCACGAAACAAAAATGCGGTGTCCCCAGGCAACAGGACATCAGTACGAATAAAAATGTACTGGTATGTAAGGAAGAAAGTAGAATCATACATAGCTGATGTAAAAAGGGTAATAGAGATACCACCTGACACTGAAACTCTGATAGCCTCCATGGCTGACATCCGACCTCATAGTAATCAAATATGCATGGTATGCTCGTGTAATCGTATGTCGTGAATACATATATATTGATGCAAATGCATGACATACCCAACCAAATGCTAGCAATGGCGGTCTCTCCCGGTAGCTAACCGGTATCATATTGCCAACCTGTGGCTATCTGTACAATATATATAGTCTTTCGGGCAAATAGGCCCCTTACCTCCGATTATAGCTCGAAGTCCATGCATAATATGCCATGTATGATATGAACTTTGAATGCACATAATAGGCCATAACAAGAACTTAGCCAATCTTGGCTCATTGATACTCTTATTCTCATAATCTCATAATCACCTTCGTATCGCATACAAATGTCTCGTGGAACCTCATTTTTTTTTTTGAATAAGCTTGAAAACTTAACTCGACTTTCAGAAAGATAACTTAACTCTGAAGATGTTCATAAAAAGCTTAAAGTGCTTCACTTAGTCCTTATACCTGATTTCTTGATAATTAGTAAAAGAAAGTATTTCAAAAATCAAGTGTTTTAGTAGTTTAAACATAAAAATTATATTTGAGATTTTTAGAAATCGACGTATCACTTTAGATATTTTAAAATACACTTTAACAAGGAAGAAGGACTGATCGCAAATACTAAATGCCTTTATTTTTAAGTCACACAACCCAAATACGAATAAGAATTCATATATATAGACATATAGTTAAGAAAACCGACAAATTGACATATATAGATGTCGAATACCCTATTTAACCGAACGAGTGGAATATCAACCTAATAGCATCATGAAAATACTTCAGCTACGATCCTAATGCCTTTTTCAGAAGGTCTTTCTAGCAATAGAATAGTAAAATACCACATTTGATATCTTAGGAATTTCCCAGAATTCGTGCTAAAAGGAAGGACGGATCTTAGCCTTAACATAAGAATAAGAGAAGCAACCTCAACATCAATTGTTCCATAAGAAGGGAAACAATGTAACTACTGCTAGCTTCTAAGAGTAGAGTATCTTTGGAAGCTCGTTCATTGCTTTATGTACAATCGGAGTCGTGCAAAAGAAGGAAGGGGATAGACTCACATACCTTGTATATACTGTACCAACCTCAAGATACACAAATGCACAACTGCTTAATCTACAATAAGAGAAACGACACTATCGTTATCGTTTAAGCGTCATAATAGAGTCATAACTATTATGTATCGACCACAACCTATTTTATGATGAAACGGACAACACATCCCCTATTTATATGACTTCACAAAAGTCTAAACAATCACCTAACAGCCCAAACAAAATCAATAATAATCATATTGAGCCTCCCAAAACAGTCCACACACAACCTAATCTCTTCACACATAAGACGACCACCATAGTCGTGACAAACGACCTGGAAATGTTACAACGAACGACCAGATAACAAACCTACATCTATATGGTGTTTCTACACACCCTTCCTCCTCCAAAACTCCACAAAACAGTAGTAAAACACGCAGCCCAATAGCAACACAAAACAGTCCGCTACAAGTTAAATAACTCGAACTCACGGCTTCCGATCACCGTCCCGTGAGTTCTAACTATTAGGAAACACATTTATCAACCTTATTTGATATTTAAAAACTTAAATAAAGATATTAGATGTTTATTAACTATGAAGTAACTTCCAAAACTCTAACTAAAAAGAAAAAGAAGAGGCGGTATAATGACACTTACGTCGTAGGGATCGTTTTGATGTTATTGCTTCTCGATTTCATGCCCGGGATGATATTCTTCTTTGAAACCCTAGAAGATAGCTTGAGGTTATGTCTATGGGTGTTCTCTGGTCGTTTTATGCTGAATAATGAAGAGAAAGCCGACCTAATGTTTATATATATCAAGTTTGGAAAAGTCAAAGAGGTGCTAGCTTGGCACCCTAGGATTGGTCCATCTTCCGACGCTTATGTCTTTTTATCCCGATGTCGTATGAACGAACGGTTAAGAGCATTGGAAACTAAATTCCAAGACCTTCAATTTGGTATATAATATGTCCCAATAAGACCTCATGTAATACATGAAATGTATTTCTCAAAAAGCTTTAGTGATCCACCTACTTGTCACTTATGATGTCTGCGCAGTCTCGCAAAATTGCAAATATCTCTCTACTCCTATGTCGTATCGATGAACGATTTAATGCGTTGGAAATTGCACTCATAGATCTTCAGATTGGTAGGTAGATCATCCCCTAATTTCATGTATATCGGGAGAAAATCTCAGTTACATTTGACCTAATGTTAAGCACATTATTAGTGTAACTTGTGAAGACCTTTGCCAACTTTTGTTCCACCACTTGCTTGACTTCAAAACGTAGAAGACAACTATCATACGACATAGATTAACACATAGAATAACCTTCTTATCATGTAATGAACCATAGTCTCACCCTAAATTACATGTTATAACATTCCAAACTCGTCGACTTTCGACGAAACTTATTTTCTTCAATTGGTTTAGCTTCTAAGCTTTCCAACCCTCTTGGTACTCGTTATTCATGATCTTAAATATTTGTAACCTCCAAAGTAACATGATTATCTTACTTTATATTCCATCAAATAGAATCTTATTTCTGAGCTTACATCAATTGACTTACGATGTACTCTCACGTACGAAAACATGGGGTGTAACACCTTCCCTAGTTCTGAGAGCCATATACGGTACTGAGTGGACTGCTGAGTGAGGGTTGCGAGCACTATGTTCCCTTCCACACAGGTTCCATATATTTATATGTTGGCATGTAAGGCATACGTGGCATACTTGGCATATCTTATTCATTTTCTAATAAATTGTTAGCATGACTAATTTATGTATGTTGTCTATTGTACATTCTGAGGTTTAGTCCGTCACTACCTCTCAGCCCATAGTTCAGGTTCGTTACTTCTGAGTTGGTGTACTCACGTTACCTCCTGCACCTTGTATGCAGATCTAGGTACATCGGGACTCGGTAGTGGTTGCTGAGCAGCGGTCAGAGTTTCATCGGAGTCGTCGAGGTAGCATCTGGCGATCGCGATCTCGTATTCTCCTTATTTATCTCCGTGTTGCACTTTTATTATTATAGACAATGTTGTCTTTTTCCCTATTTTGACATTTTATATTGTAGTAGATTGTGACTGAGTGACACTAGGTTCGGGGTTGGATTTTGAGTTGTCCTTTAATAATGTTTGAACTTTTAAATGGATTATTACCAATATTTTGCTTCTAAATTTATAAATTTCATGAAAAATAAAATTGGATTCAACGAAGTGTGTGGCTTTCCTGGTTCCACGACAGGTGCCATCACGACTAAGTGTTTGGGGTCGTTAAAAGTTAGTATCAGAGCTCTAGGTTATATAGGTCTCACCAATCATGAGCAGGTTTAGTAGAGTCTTGCGGATCGGTACAGAGACGTCTGTACTTATCTTCGAGAGGCTACAAAACCCTTAGGAAAAATCTCACATTCTTGAACTCAGTCGTGCGAAACTGTTGATTCCTGGAACTGAACTTTTGTGTTTTCACTCTCTCACAGATGGTGAGGACTCGCGCTACCGATCGGGGTGATCCGACACCAGCTGAAACAGTGAGAGGTTGAGGCCGTGGCAGAGGGAGGGGTGCAGCTCGTGCAGCAGCCGGGGCAGTACTTGTGGACCCTCCTACTGTTCAGGATCAGGTCCCCACCGTTGAGATTCCAGTGGGACAAGTTGAGGCACCAGCTGTGCCTATCGTGATTCCGGGTCTCCTGGAGGCTCTTGCTCATATTCTGACTATGTGCACCGGTCTTGCACAAGCAGCCACTATGTCTACTGCCGCTGCTACTTCTCAGGCCAAGGGAAGCACTCAGACTCCAGTTGACCGGACACCTAAGCAGGTTACCCAGGGACTTCAGACAACGGGGGCAGCTCCAGCCCAGCCAGTTACCCCAGACCAAGATTATGTGGTCCCAGCTTTGGCAGATGATGAGCATCGCAGGTTGGAGAGGTTTAGTAGACTTCAGCCTCCGATTTTCTGTGGTACTGAGGGCGAGAATGCCTAGGGTTTCTTAGACAAGTGTTAGAGGATTCTTCGTATAGCCGGGATATTGGAGGCCAGTGGGGTCCGATTTACTACCTTCCAGTTCTCAGGAGCCGCACTTGCTTGGTGGGAGGCCTATGAGAGGCGTAGACCTATTGATACAGCGCCCCATACCTGGCATCAAATCTCCATTATCTTCTAGGAGAAGTATGTACCGCAGTCCCACAGGAAGGAGCTGCGCAGGGAGTTCGAGCAGTTTCGTCAGGCGGACATGACCGTGATGCAGTATGCGATGAGGCTCTCCGAGTTAGCATGTCATGCTATTTGGCTAGTTCCCACAGATAGGGAGAGGATCAGGAGGTTTATTGATGGCCTGACTTATCAGCTTCGAATTTTTCTTACCAAGGAGAGGGTATCTGGCGCTTCTTTTGAGGAGGTGGTTGACATTGCTAGATATATTAAGTCAGTTCTCCGCCAGGAGCGAGTCAAGAGAGAGGCCAAGAGGCCTCGAGGATCTAGTAGTTTTGGTGGTGTTCATTTAAGAGGTCAGTCTCAGCACACCACAGGCCGTTCATTTAGGCCTCCTCAGCCAGTCCGCCCAGCTTATAGTGGTTCTTCATCGGGGTATGGTCCACACAGCTCTCATCTGCACCGTTCCTCATTCAGTTCTCTTCCAGCCCAGAGTTCATCTCGGCCACCATCAATTCAGGGTTCCTCAGCGCATAGTTCTTCTGGTAGTTATTCTAGTTCTAGGGGTTCCCTTCACTCCCCACGGTCATTTGCCGAGAGGGGTTGATTTGAGTGTGGTGATCTGGGTCATATCAAGAGGTATTGTCCCCGTCTTTCAAGTGGTTTGTTCCAGCAGAGGAGCGAGCCTTCAGCTTTAGCTCTAGTTACTACACCGCCCGCCCAGGCAGCTAGAGGTGGGGTTCAGTCAGCTAGAGGCTGCCCTAGAGGGGGAGGTCGATCAGGTGGAGGACATGTTCATTTCTATGCACTCCTAGCCAGACCAGATGATATGGCCTCAGATGCAGTGACTACATGTATTGTCTCAGTCTGTCACCGTGATGCTTCGATCTTATTTGATCCTAGTTCCACGTATTCTTATGTTTCATCATACTTTTCCCATTTTCTAGATATGCCCCATGAGTCCTTACTTACATATGGTCATGTGTCGACTCCGGTGGGTGATACTATTATTTTGGACCGTGTGTACCGGTCGTGTGTGATGTCTATTGGGGGTCTAGAGACCCGAGTGGATCTGTTGTTACTTAGCATAATTGACTTTGATGTGATATTGAGCACGGACTGGTTATCTTCGTGTCATGATGTTCTTGATTGTCACGCTAAGACCGTGACCTTAGCGATGCCAGAGTTTCCGAGAATTGAGTGGAGAGGTTCTGTTGAGTATGTCCCTAGTAGGGTGATTTCTTACCTGAAGGCTTAGCGTATGGTAGAGAAAGGTTGTTTATCGTATTTGGATTTTTTTTAGGGATATCAGTGTAGAGACTCCCACTATTGATTATGTTCTTGTTGTCCGTGATTTTCCGGACGTGATTCATGCTGACCTGCCAGGCATGCCACTTGACAAGGATATTGATTTTAATATTGACTTGGTGTCGGGCACTCAACCTATCTCTATTCCACCATATCGTATGGCACCAGAGGAGTTGAAGTAATTGAAAGAGCGGCTTCAGGAACTCCTAGATAAGGGGTTCATTCGGCCTAGTGTGTCACATTGGGGTGCACTGGTGTTGTTTGTAAAGAAGAAAGATGGTTCCATGAGAGTGTGTATTGACTACATGAAGTTTAATAAGGTTACAGTCAAGAATAAGTATCCTTTCCCTCGTATTGATGATTCGTTTGACCAGCTTCAAGGAGCTAGAGTGTTCTCTAAGATTTATTTGAGGTCCGGGTATCATCAGCTGAAGATTCGGGATTCAGACATTCCCAAGACAACTTTCAGGACTCGTTATGGCCATGAGTTTATGGTGATGTCTTTTGGGCTGACCAATGCCCCATCATCGTTCATTCTTTTGATGAATAACGTGTTTCAGCCGTACTTGGATTAATTTGTCATTGTGTTCATTGATTACATCCTAGTATATTCTCATATCCAGGAGGAGCACACTCAGCATTCGAGAGTGGTATTGTAGAGACTGAGGAAGGAGAAACTTTATGCAAAGTTCTCCAACTGTGAGTTTTGGGTTGGCTCAGTAGCTTTCTTAGGGCACGTGGTGTCCAGTGAGGGTATTCAGCTTGATAAAAAGAATATAGAGGCGGTGCAGAGTTGGCCCGGACCGTCCTCAGCTACAGAGATTAGGAGTTTCCTTGGTTTGGCGACATATTACCGTCGCTTTGTAGAGGGGTTTTCTTCTATTGCTTCTCCTTTGACCAAATTGATTCAAAAGGGTGCTCCGTTTAGGTAGTCGGACGAGTGTGAGGAGAGCTTTCAGAAGCTCAAGACTGCATTGACCTCAGCTCCAGTGTTAGTATTTCATCAGCTTCAGGTTTTTATACAGTATATTGTGATGCCTCGAGGATAGGCATTGGTTGTGTTTTGATTCAGATGGGTAGGGTGATTGCCTACGCCTTATGCCAGTTGATGAATCATGAGAAGAAGTATCCCATACATGATCTCGCGCTAGCTACCTTTGTTCACGCCTTGAAGATTTAGCGTCATTATTTGTACGGTGTGCATTATTAGGTTTTTACTGATCACCGTAGTTTGCAGCATCTGTTTAAGCAAAATGATTTGAATTTGTGTCAGAGGAGATGGTTGGAGCTTCTCAAGGACTATGATATCACTATTCTATACCATCGGGGGAAGGCCAATATAATGGTTGCTGCCTTGAATCGCAGAGCAGAGAGTTTGGGGAGTCTAGCTTATCTCCCAGCAGAAGAGAGACCATTATCACTTGATGTTCAGGCCTTAGCAGGTCAGTTTTTGAGATTATACTTATCAGAGCCTCACCGGGTGTTGGCCAGTGTAGCTCCAGGCCTTTTCTTTATGACCAGTTCAGAGGGCGCCAATATGATGACCCACACTTGCTCGTTCTTTAGGACAGGGTCCGTCGAGGTGATGCCAGGGATGTGGTTATTGATGATGATGTGGTTATGAGGATGCAGGGTCGGATTTGTGTGCTTAATGTGAATGGGCTTCGGGAGTTGGTTCTTGCAGAGGCCCATAGCTCGCGGTATTCCATCCATCCAGGTGCCGCGAAGATGTATCAGGATCTGAGACAACATTATTAGTGGGGGCGGATGAAGAATGATATTGTTGAATTTGTAGCTCGGTGTCTCAGTTGTCAGCAAGTCAAGTATGAACACCAGAAACCAGGTGGATTGTGCTAGAGGTTAGATATTCCGGAGTGGAAGTGGGAGCGGATCACGATGGACTTTGTAGTTGGACTCCCACGGACTTCGAGGAGGTTCGATGTTATGTGGGTTATTGTGGATCGGTTGACCAAGTCCGCGCACTTCATTCCTATTAGTACTACTTATTCTTCGGAGTGGTTTGTTGAGATTTACATTAGAGAGATTGTCCGGTTGCATGGTTTTCCAATTTCTATCATTTCTGACAGAGGTACTCAGTTCACATCTCAGTTTTAGAGGGCCGTGGAGAGAGAGTTTGGTACTCAGGTCGAGTTGAGCACATAACTTCACCCTCAATTTGACGGGCAGTTAGAGCGCACTATTTAGATTCCTGAGGACATGTTGCGTGCTTGTGTCATTGATTTCGGGGGTTCATGGGACAAATTCCTGCCACTCACGGAGTTTGCTTATAATAATAGTTATCAGTCGCGTATCCAGATGGCTCCGTATAAGGCCTTATATGGGAGGAGGTGTAGATCTCTAGGTTGTTGGTTTGAGCTGGGTGAGGCCAGACTATTAGGCACATATTTTGTTCAGGATTCAGTGGATAAGGTGAAGTTGATTCAGGAGCGACTTCGCACGGCGGAGTCAAGGCAAAAGAGTTATGCAGACCGAAAGGTCCGAGATGTGTCCTTTATGGTTGGGGATAAGGTTATACTGAAGGTGTCACCCATGAAGGGTGTTATGCGGTTCGGGAAGAGGGGCAAGTTGAGTCCCCGGTTCATTGGGACTTTTGAGGTGCTTCAGAGGGTTGGGGAGGTGGCCTACAGACTTGCTTTTCCACCCAGCCTATCAAGTGTTCATCCAGTGTTTCATGTTTCTATTCTCTGGAAGTATATTGGTGACCCGTCTCATGTCTTAGACTTGAATACAGTTCAGCTTGAGGGTGATATGTCATATGAGGTAGATCCAAAGCCTATTTTGGGTCGACATGTCAGAAGGTTGAGGTCTAAGGATATAGCTTCAGCAAAGTTGCAATAGAGAGGGCAGCTGGTGGAGGAGGCCACCTGGGAGACCCAACGGGAGATGCGGAGCAGATATCCTCACTTATTTGAGACTCTAGGTATGTTTCTAGACCTGTTCGAGTACGAACGGTTTCTTACGAGGGGAGAATGTAACGACCCGGCGGTCATTTCGTGAGATTAGCACAGTTTTCTTTGTTTCAGCTTGTCATATGTTGCTTAAACTAATTATGATGTGTGGGGTCGGTTGGTTCGGGTTCGGAGTTGTCGTGGTGAGAATTGAGGCACTTAGTCCCTTAAATAAGCTTAATAGTTTGAAAAGTCAGCCGGGAGTTGACTTATAGGTAAACGACCTCGGAATGTGGATTTTATAGCTCAGATAGTTTCCATAGGTGATTTGGGACTTAGGAGTGTGTTCAGAATGTGGTTTTGAGGTCCGGAGTAGAATTAGGCTTGAATTGGCAAAATTGAGTTTTTGGCTATTTCCGGTCGGCAGTGGAAAATCAGCTATCGGGGTCAGAATAATTCCGAAAGTTGGAACAGGTTCATAGAGTCATTTTGGAGGTGTGTGCAAATTTTCAGATCAATCAGACATATTTTGGATGGCTTCGACATCTTTGGCGAAATTTAAAAGTTTCTAAGTTCATAGGCTTGAATCCGAGGTGAATTTGGTGTTTTGATGTTATTTTGGGTGTTCCGAGGGTTCAACTAAGTCCGGGTTATCATTTATAACTTCTTTGTATTTTTGGTTGGGGTCCCGAGGGGCTCGGGATGATTTCGGATAGCCATCGGGGAGTTAGAAATTTTGAAAATGCAGCAGAAATGCTGCTGGTGCTATTTTTTTGGTGTGGCCGCACCTGCGGAAGGGAAGCGGCAAGTGCGAAAAAGGGGGTGCAGGTGCCAATTTTGGCTAGGCTGGAAGAGAGCCGCAGGTGCGAGGTTTTGGCCGCACCTGCGGAGTCGCAGGTGCGGAGGCAGCATCTCAGGTGCGGAAAATGGCCCTTTAAGTGAAATGCGCAGGTGCGCACCTGGGACCGCAGGTGAGAGAAAAGGACCGCAGGTGCGGTCATCGCTGGGAAGATCATATAAATAGGACCCTTAGCGATTTTTGGGTCATTCTTCCACCATTTGTGCTCAGGTTTGAATCTTTTTGAAGGGTTTTTGAACAGGAATTCGAGGGTTCTTCGTGGAGGTCAGACTTTTGGACTTAAAACTCATTTTTATGTTATTAATGGACTAATTAGTGGTGAAATTAGTGGGAAATTAGTACCAAAATTGGGTAATTAGGGCTTGTGATTAGAGACCTTACAATGGGGATTTAAGGGGTCATTTGAGGTCCGATTTTGATGTTCTTCGTATGTATAGAATCGTGGGAGGATGAGGATACTTGTGATGTAAATTTTATCGGATTTCGAGACGTGGGCCCGGGGGTTGGGTTTGGCCAATTTCGGGATTTTGGGTTAATTTTGATAATTTTCGAATGGGTTTCTTTCCTTGGCATATAATAATGATATAAATCTGATATTTTGTAGATTTGGAGCACTCAGCGGCTGAGTCTAGAGGCAAAGGCACTGTGGGCTAGGATTTTAGCCAGTGTAGAGGTAAGTAACGTTTCCAAACTTGGTTCTGAGGGTTGGAAACCCCGAACTATGTGATATATGACTATAATTGAGGTGACGCACATGCCAAGTGATGGGCTTGCGAGCGTGCACCGAGTAATGTGTGGCCTGGCTCATCCCATGGCACCGTCTAGTAGCTATTACAGATTGATATCCACACTTCTATTAATGTGGTAAATGTGAACATGTTAGAAATCATGTTAAGTATAAATGTTAAGGCTTCACGTCGAATATGCTGAGACCCGAGTGGAGCACTCATGTCTCAGTCTCAGTATTGTAAATTACATGCATATTTATCATTGAGGGATGATTTATGCATCTGTGATCCATGTGAGTGAGACTGGAGAGTAATGACTGAGTGATGACGAGAGCCTGTTGTTGAGGCAGTTATAAGATCAGACTGCACACCGCAACGATACTTTAATCATGCCTTCGTTGGCTTAAGATAGCGCTTGGGCCAAAAGGGCCCATCCGTAGTCTTTACACCCCAGTGAGCGCATTGATATTGAGGGATGGATCTTCCCTGGACATGGACCTTGTCCGAAGTTGATGTTATGTGAGGGATGGATCGTCCCTGGACATGGATCTTGTCCGAGTGTTGTGTTCCGGAGATGGATCTTCTCCGTGGGGCTGGATTGGCCCTTTTCCTCAGTACCGAGTGACTACGGTCACCGATGATTATGTACATTCCGGGATGGACCTTCCCTGGTCCTGAGAGCCATATACGGTACTGAGTTGACTGCTGAGTGAGGGTTGTGAGAACTATGTTCCCTTCCACACAGGTTCCATATATTTATATGTTGGCATGTAAGGCATACCTGGCATATATTATTCATTTTCTGATAAATTGTTAGCATGACTAATTTATGTACGCTGTCTATTGTAAATTCTAAGGTTTAGTCCGTCACTACCTCTCAGCCCATAGTTTAGGTTCGTTACTTCTGAGTTGGTGTACTCATGTTACCCCCTGCACCTTATGTGCAGATCCGGGTACATCGGGACTCCGTAGTGGTTGCTGAGCAATGGTCAGAGTTTCATCGGAATCATCGAGGTAGCATCTGGCGATCGTGATCTCGTATTCTTCTTCTTTATCTTCGTGTTTCACTTTTATTATTACATACAATGTTGTCTTTTTCCCTATTTGGACATTTTATATTGTAGTAGATCGTGACTGAGTGACATTAGGTTCGGGGTTGGATTTTAAGTTGTCCTTTAATGTTGTTTGAACTTTCAAATGGATTATTACCAATATTTTGCTTCTAAATTTATAGATTTCATGAAAAATAAACATGGATTCAACGAAGTGTGTGGCTTTCCTGATTCCATGACAGGCGCCATCACGACTAAGTGTTTGGCATCGTGACAAGTTGGTATGAGAGCTCTAGGTTATATAGGTCTCACCAGTCATGAGCAGGTTTAGTAGAGTCTTGCGAATCGGTACGGAGATGTCTGTACTTATCTTCGAGAGGCTACCAAACCCTTAGGAAAAATCTCACATTCTTTAACTCTGTCGTGCGATTCTGTTGATTCCTGGAACTAAACATCTGTGTTTTCACTCTCTCACAGATGGGGAGGACTTGCGCTACCGATCGAGGTGATCAGACACCAGCTGGAACAACGAGAGGTCGAGGCCGTGGCAGAGGGAGGGATGCAGCTTGTGCAGCAGCCCGGGCAGTACTTGTGGACCCTCCTACTATTCAGGATCAGGTCCCCGCCGTCGAGATTCCAGCGGGACAAGATGAGGCACCAACAGTGCCTATCGTGATTCCGGGTCTCCAGGAGGCTCTTGCTCATATTCAGACTGTGTGCACCGGTCTTGCACAGGCATTCGCTATGTCTACTGCCGTTTCCACTTCTCAGGCCGGGGGAGGTACTCAAACTCCAGTTGCCCGGACACCTGAGCAGGTTAACCAGGGCTTCAGACACCGGGGGCAGCTCCAGCCCAGCCGGTTGCCCCAGACCAGGATTATGTGGTCCCAGCTTTGGCAAATGATGAGCAGCGCAGGTTGAAGAGGTTTAGTAGACTTCTGCCTCCAATTTTCAGTGTTACTGAGGGCGAGGATGCCCAAGATTTCTTAGACAAGTGTTAGAGGATTCTTCGCATAGCCAGGATATTGGAGGCTAGTGGGGTCCCATTTACTACCTTCCAGTTCTCAGGAGTCGCACTTGCTTGGTGGGAGGCCTATGAGAGGCGTAGACCTGTTGATGCAGCGCCCCATACCTGGCATCGAAGTGTCTTCCAGCTCGAAGACCTCAGGTTTTAAAGCATGCGTTGCACTCTTTTCCTTTGATCGGATTTTGCCCTGTAAAGGGTTTTGCCGAAAAGGGTTTTAGCGAGGCAACATCTATATGCTACCTGGGGAAAGCTTAAACAAGTATTTGAGGCTTCACTCCAATCAACCTCAAATACTGGGGGGCATCGCCCCGGGAGGTCGCCTCCTAGAACGAATCAAAGTAAGCCAAAGAGGGTTCCAATAGGAAAACTTTATGTCCGGCCAAACGATCAAATGAACCGTGTCAGCATAGAAGGGTCGAACCCTCGACGGTGAAAACATGTATACTTGTACCAAACAATCAAAGGGCTATTTTTTGCCATCAAAACACTCTACGATTCAAAAAAGTTGCCACTTTCACTAGGGGAAGCCCCCAAGGTTATCTCGGGGACTATCATCAAATTATCAAAATCCGAGGTAGTAAGATCCCAAGCGGGTAATCGCGGGCGCGTTCAAAACTATAAGACCTCATGTAGGGCATGTCCAGACCAAACAACCTCACAAAAAACACAATCCTGACTTCAAAGCCAAGGCAATATATTCGAACTTAGAAGACCACTAAAAAGGCATACCCTCGAATATAGATGCCAAGGATATGATACTCGGGATTAAAGGCTACGGCCAAACACGAACGACTTCGGTCGATAGGCTACGGCCAAACTAACGCGACTCGGGGACACCCGACCATTGCCACAAAATCAAATCCTTTGAAATTATTTTGGAAAGAACCGGTTAAAATCATGCTGCCTTCGGGGTAAGAAAAAAGAGCTTCGAACATTTTCATGTCGGCTCGTAAGAAAGAGATTCGAACATTTTCATGTCGGCTGGCAAAAAAAGTGTTTCGAACATTTTCATGTCGGCTCGTAGGGCAAAACCTTACGATGTGCCAAGATCACTCATTATATGGAAAGGCGGAATCCATTTGTTTGACCTACCCCGACAAGTCGTGAATCGAGTCAGGATACCAAGAAGTAGCTGCACGACCAAAAGAGGTTAGTTCAGGAAGAGAAGTGGGGGAATAGGAAATATTTGATGGTACTTACATGCCATATTCCATTCCTCCGGAAACGACATCCTATCAGCGGGAATGATATCAGAGGTTCTCATTCTAACAAATCTGCTCATCCCCCCTGATCTCTGCTTTCATCAGTGCTCGCAAATAACGGCTTCGCGGACCGATGCTGAAGTTTGATTAAGCCTCCTCGAAAAAGACGGGGGTTGTACAATCTTATTAAATGATCAAGGGTAAGGGTCATTCCATCAATCCGATTGGAAAAGAATCGAAGCATATACACTATCCTCCAAAATAAAGGTTAGATC
>MDKH01197258.1:0-46751 GCA_005239495.1 Nicotiana undulata
GTATTTCCTTGGTATTGATCATTGTTGAGTATTGGTTCAAGTTGAGAATTTCTACGTGAAGTTGTAACTAAGTGAGATGGGTTATAGCTGTTTTCCTTGCCGGGATGATATTGATTCTACTATTGGCTCCCTTGCCGGGACGTTATGACTTTATTATTGTTGTTTATATTGTTGATTTCCTTTCCGGATTGCTGTTATTGATTTGTTTGGGTGAGGAAGAGTATAAAGCACGAAGGGTGATGCCGTATATGATATTGCGAGAGAGTGTAAAAGCACGAAGGGTGATGTCGTGCCATATTATGAAATTAAAAGCACGAAGGGTGATGCCGTGCCATTTCTATTGATTTATTGTGAGGATGAGAGTAAAAGCACGAAGGGTGATGCCGTGCACTTGTTTTTGTGTTACTATTTCTGTTGTTTAAATTGATATCCAATTTGTTGCTTTACTCTATTATTTCCATTATTTGATATTTCCTTCCCTCAGCATGTTCCCCTTTCCTTTATGCTTAGCTGCTTATTTCTTGTTATCATTATCGTCTCTGTATATTATTAAACTGCACAGGTTTATTTGGTTGTCGTGTCCTAGCCTCGTCACTACTTCGCTGGGGTTAGGATCGATATTTACTCAGTACATGGGGCCGGTTGTACTGATGCTACACTCTACACTTTCTGTGCAGATCATGGTACAGGACCCTATGGACCTTAGAGTGAGGAGGTTGCCTTCAGTCCATTGGAGATTCCGAGGTAGCCCTCCAGGCGTCCGCAGGTCTTGGCGTCCCCTCCTACTTTATTTCCATTATGTTCTTATTTATTCAGAGACAGATGTATTTACTTTTGTTCAGACCCTTATATATAGTATTCATAGACAGTCCGTGAAGTGGTGATATCAAATCCTGGGTATAGTGTTATGAACTTCGTAATGGTATTTAATCAAGTTTTTAGACTTTGTTTTCTTTTGCACTTTTTTATTCCGTTGATTTGTATATCACATGTTAGCTGTTAATAATAAATAAATAAGGTAAATAATCATTAACATTGGCTTGTCTAGCGGGTTCAACGTTAGACGCCATCACGGTCCCGACGGTGGAAAATTCGGGTCGTGACATTACCATATATGCATAACTACAGAATATTATATGATATATTATTTCCTTTGGGAGACAACGTAAATAATTTATTACCTTATATGTGGGTCACACTAGAAATCTCTAGAAGAGACGGTGAATTTCTTACAAATTATATTAGAAACTAGTAAACTTACTCGCATTTTGCGCGGGGTTTAAGAAACATCAATAAAATTTTAAAAAGAATTTATCAAGTTAATAACAAATGTTAGATATTATCCCTCTTTTTATGAGAAAGAAAACGCCAATAAATAAAATACATTTGTTTTTTTAGTTTATTTGTAGCAAATAATCTATGTGATGTATGGTTAATTGTATATTATTAATGAAAATTATATAAGTTTTATCTAATTAAGAAAGTACAAGACCAAGAAAAATAAAACTTAAAATTAAAATAAAACTTGCGTAGATTCTTGATGCTACCAATTACAGAAATAAAAGTTGTATATTGAGAAGTTAAAAATTTCTATGAGAAAAAATATATACTTTTTGACAAAAGATCATTAAGAAGACCTTTTCCTCTTACTTTGCATGTTAAAACTTTTATTCCGTTAATTTATTGTATTATTCTGGTAGTTAAAGCATGATTTTAGGTGATATAATTAATTGAGTAACTACAATATTAAAATAGAGAATGTCACACTTTAAAGAATAAAATTCACCAAGCATTCATAGGAACGATTAATTTATTTAATAAAAATATCTTTCAATAACACTTAACAAAGATAAGAATCAAAACTAATTGTGCATAAATCCTAACATTAGAATCATGAGTATTGTTTGCAAATTGATTATGAACTTCACTAAGTTTTCAATCATCGATAGTATAACCCGAAAAAAATACTTTATTTCATAATGTTAATAACTCGTTTTAAACTACTGAAAGCCTTCCCCATTTACAGTAATTTTTATCGGTAATAACCTATTATTACATGTGATTTCTTAATTAATTAGATTACATTGTATGTTAACTTAAAGTTATCTACAAATTGTCAATGTCATAGATTAATGCCTAATTCAAAAAAGTTCATTGAAGAAAAGAAATAGAGGCAAAAGAATTAATAATATATAGAAAAATATATTTATAAAAATGAAAAATCTATATATAACAGGAAAAGAAAAACACATTAGAATCTCACTTCGACATTGGATAAAATCACGACTCAAAGTTATTACAATTGTAGAGTATAAATATATACAACAAAAAACATATATCAAAATCTCTATGTATTATTTGAAAAAAAAAATCACTACTTCAACTTATACAACATAAACCTAAATATGACAGAATCAAAGACCATTAATGAGAATTGTGAAATACGCTTTACTTTGATCTTCACCTCATTATTTGACACTTCCTCATAAGCATTCTTCTTAAGATTCACACGTGTATATAATATCTTGTGCATTTACCTTTAATCAAAAATAAAGAATAGAAAGTATACCACATCTTAGTATAATTTTATTTTCACTACAACCTTTAACATAGAAATAGCTCAAACCATTATAAGCAAAATATAAAGTTAGTATCAATCATATTTGTTCAAAACATAGAAGTCCTTTTATAGGTACATATGGAGGAACATATAATAAATAGTCATAAACTTACACATTAAATATTTAGAGGTTATGAATATGAAATACATGAGAATTATTGAAATTATTAAAAATATAGGTTATGAATATAAAGGGGTGTGAGTTATGAATATAGAATTTTTAATATAAAATAAATGAAAAATAAGGGATGAAAAACCCAAAAAAATGAGAAAAAAGATAAATGTGTTTCTGTAACGACCCGGTCGGTCGTTACGTAGAACATGCATTAATTTCACTGTTTCTGCCTTGTCGTAGCTAAGTTAGACTGTTCATGGTATGTTGGAATTGGTTAGCTCAGGTTCGGAGTGGTTATAGAGGGAATTGAGACACTTAATCTCTAAAGGTAGCCTTAGAGTTGGAAAAGTCAACTGGAAGTTGACTTATTGGTAGACGACCTCAGACGCGGATTTTTTTGGCTCGGATAGCTTCGTTAGGTGATTTGGGACTTAGGAGTGTGTTCGGAATATTTTTGTGATATCCGATGTAGAATTAGGCTTGAATTGGCGAAATTTACTTTTAGGAGATTTTCGATTGGCAGTGGGAAATAGGCTATCGGAGTCGGAATGGGATTCCGATAGTTGGAGCAGGTTCGTAATGTCATTTTGGATATATCTGCAAAATTTCGGGTCAATCGGAATAGTTTTGGGTGGTTTCGACTTTGTTGATGGAATTTAGAAATTTTGAAGTTCATAGGCTTGAATTCGATGGGATTTTGGAGTTTTGATGTTATTTTTGGTGTTTCGAAGGCTCGACTAAGTTCAAATGATCATTTAGGGTGTGTTGGTATAATTGGTTGAGGTCCCGAGGGCCTCGGGTGTGTTTCGGGTGGTCAACGGACCAACTTTTGGGCCTTGGAAAATGGCAGATTTCTGGTGTTTCTTGATTCTGGTTTCCTCTTCCGCAATCGCGTAGGCTTAGCTGAGTGGGGGTCAAATTTTGTTCTTCGCGATCGCAAGAAGGGGTTCGTGATCGCGATGATGTTGGAGGTTGTTCTCCGTGATCGCTTGGTCAGGGTCGCGATCGCGTGGGCTGGGGATAATGAGTAGTGCGATCGCGTGGAGGAGTCCGCGATCGCAAAAGGTTGATGGGCGCGTGAGACTAGGGGTCCAAAGGTCTTCGCGATCACGTGGTGTAGGATGCGATCGCAGTTGGTTGGGAGGAGGAGCTTCGCGATCGCGAGGGAGGTTCCGCGATAGCATACAGTTTCTGTGGAGCCGTTAAATTTTGTTCTCCGCGATCGCGACTGGGTGTCCGCGATCGCGACTGGGTGTCCGCGATCGCGATGAAGGAATCGTTGGGCAGAAAGTTTAAGTTCAAAACGAAGGTTTTAAGCCATTTTTCAAAAACACCATTAGAGAGCTCAGGAGAAGAAGGTTTTTGGAGAGAATTTCAGTGGCAGACTTGTGGTCAGTGTTCCTCAATCACTTTTAGTCAAATTTCATGAATTAGTATTGATTATTACCATGGAAATTGGATAACCAAAGTGGAAATTAGGGGGAAAGGGGAAGAAAAGTTGGGGAATTCTTCTGATGATTCGGAAGGGTATTTGGGGTCGGATTTTGGTAAATTTGATATGGGTTGACTCGGGGAAGAACAAGGATTCCAGTTTTGTAATTTTTATGGAATTCCGAGACATGGGCACGGGGGTCGGGTTTGACCAATTTCGGGATTTTTGGGTATTTTTGATAAATTTCTATTGGGTTTCATTCCTTAGCATATTATAATGGTATAGATCTGATTGTTGGTAGATTTGGAGCACTCGGAGGCCGAATTTAGAGGCAAAGGCACTGCGGAGTAGTATTTTAGCCGGTTTGAGGTAAGTAGCGCTTCCAAACTTGGAATTGAAGGTTCGAAACCCCGAATTTTCTGATATTTGATATTAATTAAGGTGACGCACTTGCCAAGTTACGGGCATGCGGGCGTACACCGAATATTTGTGGCCTAGCTCATCCCATGGCACTGCCTGATGGCTATTTCAGACGGTTACTTGTACTGTGAAGGTTGCAGTTACCTTGAACGTATTAGAAACCATGTTAAGTATATATGTTAAGGCTTCACGCCGATATGTTTTGACCGGAATGGTCGATTGTTGCTGTCTCCATCTGCGATTATTTGCTTCATGTACTCAGTCATGTTATAGCATATGTTTCATGCCTCAGTCTCAAAAGTTGCTAGTTATTTCTATATTGTCATTGTTTTGGGCTGATTGTTATATTTGAGAGCATGGTGAGTGAGACTGGAAAGTATTGACTGAGTGAGGCCGAGAGCCTAGTATTGAGACAGTTATGAGATTGGACTGCACACCGCAACGATCCTTGAATTATGCCTTCGTTGGGTGATATAGCGCTTGGGCTTATAGGAGCCCCTCCGGAGTCTTTACACCCCCAGAGAGCGCACAAATATTGAGGGATGGATTTTCCCTGACATGGATCTTGCCTGAAGTTATTGATATATATATTGAGGGATGGATCGTCCCTGGACATGGTTCCGTAGATGGATCTTCTCCGTGGGGCTGGACTGGACTTTTTCCTCAGTACTCGGTGACTACATCACTTGTGTTGATGCATAATCCGGGATGGACCTTCCCTGGGCCTGAAGTCCAATTCTAGTACTAAGTGGACTTCCTTGTGAGCGTAGGGATACTGGGTACATATCATTTCTGATTCTTTATGATCATATGTTGTTATGTAGAGTTTACACGCATAATTTGATGCATCTTTCTTATTTTCCTGCCATATTACTATCATGTTCAAGATATATACTGTTGTTCATACACATCGAAGGTTTAGTCTGTCACTACCTCTCAGCCCATAGTTTGGTTTCGTTACTATTGAGTTGGTGTACTCACATTCCCCCTCTACCTTCCGTGCAGATCCAGGTACACCGAGACTTGGCTCTGGTCATTGAGTAGCGGCAGTTTCCATCAGAGTTGTCGAGGTAGCAGCTGGCGTCCGTGATCTCGTCATCTCTTTCCTATTCTACATGTTGTTATTTATTTTTCAGACTATGTTGGTCAGTCATCTTTTAGTTACATTATGCATTAGCAACTCATGACTGTGTGACACTGGATCCGGGATTGTAGGATTTGAGTTTTGATATTCGCAAATTGTTTCCAAATTCCGATTTACTATTATTATTGATTTCAGATTTATTAAAAAAGGTATTGTCTCTATAATTGAACCTAGATTAGTTATTGATAAGTGGTTGGCCTGGTTCCACGACAAGCGCCATCACGATTCTGAAATTGGGTCGTGACAAGTTGGTATCAGAGCTCTAGGTTGAGTAGGTCTCACCAGTCATGAGCAGGTTTAGTAGAGTCTTGCGGATCGGTACAGAGACGTCTGTACTTATCTTCGAGAGGCTACAAAACCCTTAGGAAATTCCACATTTCTTTGAAATTATGTCGTGCGACTCTGTTAAACTCTGGAACTAAACTTTTGTTATTTTCATTCTCTCACAGATGGTGAGGACTCGTGCTACCGATAGTGGTGATTAGACACCAGCAGGACCAGCCAGAGGTCGAGGCCGTGGCAGAGGGAGGGGGCAGCCCGCACAGCAGCCGTGGCAGCACCTGTGGACCCTTCCATTGCTCAAGGTCAGGTCCCCGCAGCTGAGATTCCAGTGGGACAGGCTCAGGCACTAGCAGTGCCCATTGTGATACAGGGTCTTCAGGAGACCCTAGCCCAGATTTTAACGGTGTGCACCAGCTTGGCACAGGTCGTCGCTATGTCCACTACTGCTACTACTTCTCAGGTTGGGGGAGGTATTCAGACTCCAGCTGCCCGGACACCTGAGCAGGTCACCTAGGGACTTCAGACACCTGGGGCAGTTCCAGTGCAGCCGATTGCTCCGGTACAGGATTATGTGGTCCCTGCTTTAGTTGATGATGAGCAGCGTAGGTTGGAGAGGTTCATCACACTCCAGCCTCTGACTTTCAGTGGTACAAAGGGAAAGGATGCCCAGGCCTTCTTGGACAAGTGTCAGAGGATACTACGCACAACGGGGATATTAGAGGCCAGTGGGGTCACATTTACTACCTTCCAGTGTTCAGGAGCTGCACTTTCTTGGTGGGAGGCCTATGAGAGGCGTAGATCCGCTAATGCAGCGCCCCTTACATGGCACCAGTTCTCCATTCTCTTCTTGGAGAAGTATATACCGCAATCCCGCAGAGAGGAGCTGAGTAGAGAGTTCGAGCAGTTGTGTCAAGGAGACATGACCGTGACGCAGTATGAGATGAAGTTCTCTGAGTTAGCCCGTCATGCCATCTGGCTAGTCCCCACAGACAGAGAGAGGATCCGGAGGTTTGTTGATGGTCTCACTTTCCAGCTACGGATCTTTCTGACCAGGGAGAGGGTATCTGCCGCTTCTTTTGAGGAGGTAGTTGACATAGCCAGGGAGATTAAGTCCGTGTGCCGCCAAGAGCGTGTTGAGAGGGAGGCCAAGAGGCCTCAGGGATCTGGTAGTTACGGTGGTGTTTACTCGGGGGGTTAGTCTTAGTATAGTAGAGGCCGTCGATTCAGGCCTCCTCAGCCAGCTCATCAAGTTTACAGTGGTGCTTCATCAGGACACGCTCCCCGTAGCTCCCATCGGGGCCGTTCATCATTCAGTGCACTTCCAGCCCAGAGCTCATCTCTTCCACCATCAGTTCAGGGTTCTTCATCACATGGCTCTTCTAGAAGCTACTCTGGTTCTAGGGGTTCCCTTTAGTCCCCACCGTCATTTGCTGAGAGGGCTTGCTTCGAGTGTGGGAATCAGGGTCACATCAAGAGGTATTGTCCCCGCCTTTTTGGTAGTTCATTTCAGAACAGGAGCCAGCCTCCAGCTTCAGCACTAGTTTCTACACCACCCGCTCAGGCAGCCAGGGATGGAGGCCAGTCAGTCAGGGGCAGCCCTAGAGGTGGAGGTCGATCAGGTGGAGGACATGCCCATTTTTATGCACTTCTGGCCAGACCAGATGCCATAGACTCAGATGCCGTGATTACAGGTATTATCATAGTCTGCCACCCAGATGCTTCGGTATTACTTGATCTTGGTTCCACGTATTCATATGTTTCATCATACTTTGCACATTTCTTGGATACGCCTCGTGATTCCTTGATTTTATCTGTTCATGTGTCGATTCCGGTGGGGGATACTGTTGTGGTGGACTGGGTGTACCGGTCTTATGTTGTATCTATTGGGGATTTGGAGACCCGGGCAGATATATTATTGCTTAGCATGGTCGACTTCGATGTGATTTTGGGCATGGATTGGCTATCTCCATGCCATGCTGTTATTGACTGTCACGCCAAGACCGTGACCTTAGCTATGCCCGGATTGCCGAGGATTGAGTGGAGAGGTTCGGTGGAGTATGTGCCTAGTAGGGTGATTTCCTACCTAAAGGCTCAGTGTATTATTGGGAAGGGATGTGAGTCTTATATGGCTTTGTGCGAGATGTTAGTAGTGATACTCCTTCTATTGATTCTGTTCATGTGGTCCGTGAGTTCCCGGACGTCTTCCCTACAGACCTGCCATGCATGCCACCTGACAGGGACATTGATTTTGGTATTGACTTGTTACCAGACACCCAGCCTATCTCTATCCCACCTTACCGCATAGCCCCAGCAGAGTTGAAGGAATTAAAAGAGCAGCTTCAGGAACTCCTAGATAAGGGGTTCATTCGGCCTAGTGTGTCACCTCGGGGTGCACCGGTATTGTTTGTGAAGAAGAATGATGGGTCTATGCACATGTGTATTGACTATAGGCAGCTGAACAAGGTTACGGTGAAGAACCGATATCTTTTGCCTCGTATTGATGACTTGTTTGATCAGCTTTAGGGAGCTAGGGTGTTCTCCAAGATTGACTTGAGGTCTGGGTACCATCAGCTGAAAATTAGCGATTTTGATATTTCGAAGACTACTTTCAGGACCAGATACGGTCATTTCGAGTTTCTGGTTATGTCATTTGGGCTGACCAATGCCCCAGCCGCGTTCATGCATTTGATGAACAGCGTGTTTCAGCCTTACCTTGATTCGTTCGTCATTGTGTTCATTGATGACATCCTGGGGTATTCTCGTAGTCAGGAGGAGCATAATCAACATTTGAGGGTTGTGTTGCAGAGGTTGAGGGAGGAGAAACTTTATGAAAAGTTCTCCAAGTGTGAGTTTTAGCTTGGTTCAGTAGCTTTCTTGGGCCACGTGGTGTCTAGTGAGGGTATTCAGGTTGATCCGAAGAAGATTTAGGTGGTGCAGAGTTGGCCCAGACCGTCCTTCGCTACAGAGATTAGGAGCTTCCTTAGTTTGGCGGGATATTACGGTCACTTGGTGGAGGGATTCTCTTCTATTTCTTCACCCTTGACCAGATTGACCCAGAAGGGTGCTCCATTCAGATGGTCTGATGAGTGTGAGGAGAGCTTTGGGAAGTTCAAGTCAGCATTGACTACAACTCTGGTACTGGTCTTGCCTACTCGTTCGGGTTCTTACACAATCTATTGTGATGCTTCTAGAGTTGGCTTGGGAGCAGTTCTGATGCAGGACGGTAGGGTGATTGCCTATGCATCCAGGCAGTTGAAGGTGCACGAGAAGAATTATCCAGTGCACGATCTTGAGCTAGCTGCCATTGTTCATGCTTTAAAGATTTGGCGTCATTATTTGTATGGTGTGCAGTGTGAGATTTTCACCGATCATCATAGCTTGCAGTATCTGCTGAAGCAGAAGGATATGAATTTACGTCAGAGGAGATGGTTGGAGCTTCTTAAGGATTATGACCTCACCATTCTATATCATCCGGGGAAGGCCAATGTAGTGGCAGATGCCCCGTGTCGCCGAGCAGGGAGTTTGGGGAGTCTAGCCTATCTTTCAGCAGCAGAGCGACCCTTGGCACATGATGTTCAGGCCTTGGCAGGGCAGCTTGTGATATTGGATTTGTTAGATCCACCGCGGGTATTAGCTAGCATGGCTTCCCGGTCTACTCTCTACGATCAGATTAGAGCGCGCCAGTATGATGACCAGCACTTGTTGGTTCTTCAGGACAGGGTCCGTCGAGGTGTTGCCAGGGATGTGACTATTGGTGATGATGGGGTTGTGAGGATGCAGAGCCTTATTTGTGTGCCCAATGTAGATGGGATTCGAGAGTTAATATTAGTAGAGGCCCATAGCTCGCGGTATTCCATCCATCCCGGTGCCGCAAAGATGTACCAGGACTTGAGACAACAGTATTGGTGGTGGTGGATGAAGAGATATATTGTCGAGTATGTAGCACGGTGTCTCAACTGCCAGCAGTTCAAGTATGAGAACCAGAGACTAGGTGGATTGCTTCAGGAGTTAGTTATTCCGCAGTGGAAGTGAGAGCGGATCACCATGGACTTTGTAGTAGGGCTTCCACAGACTTCGAAGAGATTTGATGCTATTTGGGTCATTGTGGATCGACTGACCAAGTCCGCACTTTTCATTCCTGTCAGTACTACTTATACTTCGGAGAGGTTAGCTGGTATCTACATTAGGGAGATTGTCCGATTGCATGGAGTCCCAGTTTCTATCATTTATGACAGAGGTACTCAGTTCACATCTCAGTTTTGGAGGGCCGTGCAGAGAGGTATGGGTACTCGGGTAGAGTTGAGCGCAACATTTCATCCCCAGACCGACAGGCAGTCAGAGCGGACTATTCAGATCTTGGAGGACATGCTGCGCGCATGTGTGATTGATTTTGGTGGGCCATGGGATCAGTTTCTGCCACTAGCGGAGTTTGCATACAATAACAACTACCAGTCCAGTATTCAGATGGCCCCGTATGAGGATTTATATTGTAGGAGGTGTAGATCTCCGGTTGGTTGGTTCGAGCCCGGTGAGGCTAAGCTATTAGGCACATATTTGGTTCAAGATGCGTTGGAGAAGGTGAAGTTGATTAAGGAGCGACTTCGCACGGCGCAGTCCCAGAAGAGTTATGCGGACAGGAAGGTCCGGGATGTGTCTTATATGGAGGGTGACAAGGTACTGCTGAAGGTGTCACCTATGAAGGGTGTTATGAGGTTTGGGAAGAGGGGAAAGCTGAGTCCCCGGTTCATTGGTCCTTTTGAGGTGCTTCAGAAGGTTGGAGAGGTGGCTTATAGACTTGCCTTACCACCCAGTTTGTCTAGCGTTCATCCGGTATTCCATGTGTCGATACTCCAGAAGTATGTTGGTGACCCTTCCCATGTTTTAGACTTCAGTACAATTCAACTCGAGGATGATATGTCATATGAGGTGGAGCCAGAGGCTATTTTGGCTCGCGAGGTCAGTAAGTTGAGGTCAAAGGAGATAGCTTCAGTGAAGGTGCAGTAGAGAGGTCATCCAGTGGAGGAGGCTACTTGGGAAACCGAGCAGGAGATGCGGAGCAGATATCCTCACTTGTTTGAGACTCTAGGTATGTTTCTAGACCCGTTCGAGGACGAGCATTTGTTTAAGAGGGGGAGAATGTAACGACCCGGTCGGTCGTTACTTAGAACATGCATTAATTTCACTGTTTCTGCCTTATCGTAGCTTGGTTAGACTGTTAATGATGTGTTGGCATTGGTTAGCTCGGGTTCGGAGTGGTTATAGACGGAATTGAGACACTTAGTCTCTAAAGGTAGCCTTAGAGTTGGATAGTCAACTGGGAGTTGACTTATTGGTAGATGACCTCGGAATGCAGATTTTTTTGGCTCGGATAGCCTCGTTAGGTGATTTGGGACTTAGGAGTGTGTACGGAATGTTTTTGTGATGTCCGGAGTAGAATTAGACTTGAATTGGCGAAAGTTAGTTTTTGGCGATTTCGGGTTGGCAGTGGAAAATAGGCTATTGAGGTCTGAATGGGATTTCGACAGTTGGAGCAGGTTTGTAATGTCATTTTGGATATGTCTGCAAAATTTCGGGTCAATCGGAATAGTTTTGGCTAGTTTCAGCGTCGTTGATGCAATTTGGAAGTTCATAGGATTGAATTCGATGGGATTTTGGAGTTTTGCTGTTTTGAAGGCTCAACTAAGTTCAAATGATCATTTAGGGTGTGTTGGTATAATTGGTTGAGGTCCCGAGGGCCTCGGGTGTGTTTCGGGTGGTCAACGGACCAACTTTTGGGCCTTGGAAGATGGCAGATTTCTGGTGTTTCTTGGTTCTGGTTTCCTCTTCCGCGATCGTGTAGGCTTAGCTGAGTGGGGGTCAAATTTTGTTCTTCGCGATCGCGATGATGTGGGAGGTTGTTCTCCGCGATCGCTTAGTCAGGGTCGCGATCGCGTGGGCTGGGGAGAATGAGCAGTGCGAATGCGTGGAGGAGTCCGCAATCGCATAAGGTTGATGGGCGCGTGAGACTAGGGGTCCAAAGGTCTCCACGATCGCGTGGTGTAGGATGCGATCGCAGTTGGTTGGGCGGAGGAGCTTTGCGATCGCAAGGGAGGTTCCGCGATCGCAAGGGAGGTTCCGCGATCACATAGAGTTTCTGTGGAGCCGTTGAATTTGGTTCTCCGCGATCGCGACTGGGTGTCTGCGATCGCGATGAAGGAATCGCTGGGCAGAAAGTTTAAGTTCAAAACGAGGGTTTTAAGCCATTTTTCAAAAACACCATTAGAGAGCTCGGGAGAAGAAGGGTTTTGGAGATATTTTCAATGGGAGACTTGTGGTAAGTGTTCTTCAATCACTTTTAGTCTAATTTCATGAATTACTATTTTACCATGGAAATTGGAGAATCAAAGTGGAAATTGGGAAAAAAGGGGAAGAATAGTTGGGGAATTCTTTTGATGATTCGAAAGGGTATTTGGGGTCGGATTTTGGTAAATTTGATATGGGTAGACTTGAGGAAGAACAAGGATTCCAGTTTCGTAACTTTTATCGAATTTTGAGACGTGGGCTCGAGGGTCGGGTTTGACCAATTTCGGGATTTTTGGGTATTTTTGATAAATTTCTATTGGGTTTCATTCCTTAGCATATGATAATGGTATAAATCTGATTGTTGGTAGATTTGGAGCACTCGGAGGTCGAATTTAGAGGCAAGGGCACTGCAGAGTAGTATTTTAGCCGATTTTGAGGTAAGTAACGCTTCCAAACTTGGAACTGAGGGTTCGAAACCCTAAATTTTCTGATATTTGATATTAATTAAGGTGACGCACTTGCCAAGTGACGGGCATGCGGGCGTACACTGAATATTTGTGGCTTGGCTCATCCCATGGCACTGTCTGGTGGCTATTTCAGACTGTTACTTGTATTGTGAAGGTTGCAATTACCTTGAACGTATTAGAAACCATGTTAAGTATAAATGTTAAGGCTTCACGCCGATATGTTTAGACCGGAATGGTCGATTGTTGTTGTCTCCATCTGTGATTATTTTCTTCATGTACTCAATCCTGTTATAGCATATGTTTCATGCCTCAGTCTCAGAAGTTGCTAGTTATTTCTATATTGTCATTGTTTTGGGTTGATTGTTATATTTGAGAGCATGGTGAGTGAGACTGGAAAGTATTGACTGAGTGAGGTCGAGAGCCTGGTATTGAGACAATTATGAGATTGGACTGCACACCGCACCGATCCTTGAATCATGCCTTCGTTTGCTGATATAGCGCTTGGGCTTAAAGGAGCCCCTCTAGAGTCTTTACACCCCAGTGAGCGCACAAATATTGAGGGATGGATTTTCCCTGGCATGGATTTTGCCTGAAGTTATTGATATATACATTGAGGGATGGATCGTCCCTAGACATGGATCTTGTCCGAGTGATATGTTCCGGAGATGGATCTTCTCCGTGGGGCTGGACTGGCATTTTTCCTCAGTACTCGGTGACTACATCACTTGGGTTTATGCATAATCCGGGATGGACCTTCCCTGGGACTGAAGGCCAATTCTAGTACTGAGTGGACTTACTTGTGAGCGTAGGGATACTGGGTACATATCATTTCTGATTCTTTATGATCATATGCTGTTATGTAGAGTTTACAGGCATAGTTTGGTGCATCTTTCTTATTTTCCTTCCATATTACTATCATGTTCAAGATATATATTGTTGTTCATACACATCGGAGGTTTAGTCTGTCACTACCTCTCAGCCCATAGTTTGGTTTCGTTACTACTGATTTGGTGTACTCACGTTATCCCCTGCACCCTGCGTGCAGATCCAAGTACACCGGGACTTGTCTTTAGTCGTTGAGTAGCGGCAGTTTCCATTAGAGTTGTCTAGGTACCAGCTGGCGTCCGTGATCTCGTCATCTCTTTCCTATTCTACCTGTTGTTATTTATTTTTCAGACTATGTTGGTCAGTCCTCTTTTAGTTACATTATGCATTAGCAGCTCATGACTGTGTGACACTGGAACCGGGATTGTAGGATTTGAGTTTTGATTTTCACAAATTGTTTCCAAATTCTGATTTACTATTATTATTGATATTAAAAAGGGCATTGTCTCTATAATTGAACCTAGATTAGTTATAGATAGGTGGTTAGCCTGGTTCCACGACAAGCGCAATCAGGACTTCGAAATTGGGTCGTGACAGTTTCTTGGCTTAAGAGAGGTGCCACCTTACTTTTCTATTGCCCACTTTTATACTATATGTAGATTAAAAATGTCAAGAGCTCTGCTACATTTTCACTCTTGTTTAAACTCCACTGTAATAATGGTAATGAAGCTAAAGAAATAATAAACTAAGGAGAGTGGATTAGTGGATTAGGTTGAATATGTAAATACATGTTTGTGTAAATAGAGGATTGCGCATTCACTTTTCATATTTTTAAAATTGAAATTCAATGCAAAACGTACAATGTTTATAGGAGCAGTTGTATATATTTGAATTTTTAAATCTAAATCTAAATTATGAAACTTTATTTTAGTGAAGTCTAATAAATATTTTTTCTTATAATAATATGCAACAATGCATATATTCTACGTCGAATAAAATTTAGATCGTTATCAGTCCAATAAAGTAGTTCTAATAGGTAGAGGAAGAAAATTAGTTATATAACAGTTTAATGCTCTCAATTCTCACTTATGGACTTAATTCCAAATTCCTGCTTATTTAACCAATTGAAAAGAAAGAACTATATTTATTGTCGACGAACCTTAGAAGCACTTCACATTTATCCCCCTTGTTCATTTTTGTTCGTTTTGCGCTTCAAATTTTTCATCTTTTTACTTATTGTTATTGTTGTCAACAAAACTATCAATTTATAATATATTTTTTTGTGTTTATATACTTTTTACATCAAGGTTGTATATTTTATATAATTTTTAAAAAGTTAATACTAATTGATATTAAAGTATATGCGTGCCCAAAACTAGTAAAATCTATAGGAGTTACATGCATATTTTGCAAACATTTTCCTTTCAATCCCGAATGAAGTGTATTTGCGAAGTTAGGTATGTAGAAAGAACCTTGAGGAAAAAAGTTAATTTCCACAATGACAGGATACCTTTCAATTAATGTGCATCCTTTTAATAGTAGATATGTTGTCAGTTGTAAACTAATGAATATATATATATATATATATATATATATATATATATGTTATGTTTTAGAATTTCGTGTGTCAGATACGGTTTGAATTAGTCCTCATATTAACAAGGGGCTATGACATTTACATATATGTCAGACACGCTAACTAAAGAGCGATAATAAGGGACAGCCTACATATTAGCTAACATTATTGAATCGAGGGGCACTGTCATTCAGCACAACAACTGACTACAACTAATTATGGAGACTTCACCTCCTCCGCCAATTTAGGATCATATTATTGAAGTCAACCTAGGCAATTGACCTAACAATAACCAAAATAATGGTTCGCTAGGCAGAGCAGATCGAATGGAGATGATCAGTTTGTTTTGAAAGGTTGGTGTGAGAAAGTAAATAGGAGTAAAGGCTTAAGGGTCATTAACCTTTTCTGCTTAGGAAGTTAATTTACATACACACACATTATAAATATTGTTTCACCAAAAAGTTCTTAGTCTTTTTGTTAAACTAATTAAATAAGAAAATAATGAGTAAATCCTAGATCTAAGGTTAATAGATATTAGAAATATGAAACTGCATTCAAAGCTATTAAATACCAAGGGGGTGTGTAATAATGTTATTATGAAATGATGAGGGAACAATGTAGAACAATAAATGTGATAAATGACAATAAATGTAAATAGAGAGAATGATCCACTCAAATATTCAATGAGGTTGATGATTCTCTCTCTGACAATGATGTGAATCAACCAAACGTGGGATTATCAAAAGTGTTCTCGGATTTGATGTAGGAAAAGCTTTAGATCGACAACAAATCGAATCTCTTATAAAGACAATCTCTATAGTTACTTGAGAGTCAACTTTTCTAGAGAGTGCTTCTCATATAACATATTACATGCCTCTTTCCTCTCTCTCTCTCTCTCTCTTGCTACTTATATGTGACACTTTCCTTACCTAACTGAAAGTACACAAGTGCAGAGAATATTCTGTGGAATATTCCTTTAAAATATCTTACTACTCAACTAGCTGTTTGGACTGATTCGAGCGTTCGACATCGACCTTATCTACTCGTCTCGCCAATATATCCGCTCCTAAGCACGACCTCGGCCTAATCGGCCCTCAGTCGTCATTTCTTAGGCGAAACTCCTTTGATCAAATTTTGACCCATACAGTTAATCCCTCTGCATGTCGAGGTTGTCTCTGGGTGAGCTCGATGGACGGACTTCGCACGTCTGAAACTTGAGAAATCTGAGCATATTGGGCTGAGGAGTGCTCCATTCATGATGAGGTGATGACGTGACGCTTCAAGGGCCATATATGACCGTTACGTCAGTTTGAAATGACATTATTCCATCATGCATCAGTATGGCGCATGTTCCCAATACGTTACGTCATTTCCCGCGCCTCTTCTATTTCGAAACTAATGCGGCGCGTTTGGCTTTCTCGATCAGGGTGCCGGTATTCTTATAAATAAATATGGTAGATCCTCACTCAAGTTGTTGCATATTTTAAGTGTTTGAAACCCCGAGAATTCCCTTCTTCTTCTTCGAATTTCTTACATCTCCATCTTTCTTCTTTCAACATTTTCCGTCATTGTTATACCTCTCCCCCTTTGTGTTTTCCTCTTGCGTACGTAACTATAAAGAAAATGGCTAGTGCCTCTCCTAACCCCGATGAAGCCACTGATCATGTCGCCTTGGATGTGAATATCCCTTCTCATGAAGAAGGAGTAGACATTGCAGAAGATGAGAATTTCCCTACTGTGGTGAGATAATTCCACGTTTGGGAAAGGCCAGGTCGGATTTCAAGAATCCGCCCGAAAATGAACCTGAACCCATTATTTTTTAGATGGAATAGGCGGCGCTCATCGCTTTTAGGGCTAAATGGTGAATCCCAAACCATGTCGAACTTATCCCTGCTGGTGACGACGTCGTGCAGGTACATCGCCCGGGGTATTGTGCATTCTATGCGTACCCATTTGTCGTTGGTTATATGTTTCCTCTTCCTTCCTTGGGGGAGTATTTCTGGCGCTACTACGATGTGTGTCCGGCTCAACTCTCCCCGTACATATACAAGCTTTTACTTATGCTTATCAAGTACGCGAAGCTGGCTAACCGTGGGGCTTCTCTTCGTCATTTGCTTCACCTCTTCGTCCCAAGTTTTCACAGGGGCACGATGGTACATCTTCGCCACCGTGGGACCAAGGGCTTGGTGGTGAATATGGATGATAAAACCAATTGTTGCTTTTGGGACAACTTTTTCTACATAAGGACGGAGCATGTGGTATCCAACCCCACCGGGTTTCCTGAGGAGTGGAACTGTGCTCGTAAGTGTTTCTCTTAAATGGTTGTTCGTTGTTTTCTTTTTGATGATCTGATCGTCTCTTTCCACCTTTTTTTAGCCGAGAAGGAACCTCCTTTGTTAGTCACCGACATTCGCGACTGGGTGAGATAAATTCTTCCTCACACGGTGGGGATTCGTGAGTGGTCGCCGTTCAATGAGAGATTTGGGCGGAAACCTTCGGCGGGTGAGTCATTTCGCGTCTCCCTTAATAATTTCGTCCTTCGTTCCATTTTTTATCCCTTTCTGGTTTTTTTCTTTTTGTTTAAATTTCTTTCACTGGTAGGTCGGAGGGCTAGGGCTCCTACTCCTGCTTTCCGTCAATCGAGTGCTTCGACCGGATCTGTACCAACTGTGGCTATAAGCGAGCCTGCTCAGGCTGCCGCTACCTCGCAGACCCCGACCTCGCATGGGCCTAAGCGCCAAGATACCGCTCCCCCGGTGGAGATTCCGACTTCCACAGTTTTTCATTTGGTGGATGAGTCTTTGCAGGGCGAATATGAAGAGGCTTCATTCAAAGATAGCGGCTGACGGAGTGATCGGGGATGAGGAGACTGCGAGGGGTGAACCCGAGTTGGCTAAGTCTGAACCGGGTGGCCGTACTGATTTGGGCGCTGGGAGTGTGCCTCCCTCGGGTGCGGAGATAGCTTTCTTAGAAGGAGGGCATCCACCAGATGCGCTCATTCTGAGGGATGATCCATCGTTGTCACAGCAGGCCGATGTTCCCTCCTCGGCTGAGGAGAGGGCAAAAAAGAGTGGTCATAGATGATTATGAGTCCGGCTCAGATGTCGATCCTGTAGATGTGAGAATATTTGAGGAAGGGTGATGTTTTATACGTCAATGCCACACAAGAGGGGGGGGGGGGGATTTGTGTGGGGTCCAATTTTTTAGTGTTGTCTTTATAGAAGAACATGGTTCTTCTTGGTGTTCCAACTTCTACTGTTTGCGGAAAAATAATTGCAGAATTAAAGAACACATCAATTTTACGTGGAAAATACCTGGCTCAAAAGGTGAAAAAACCACGACCTACTTCCCAGTAGGATTTTCCTAAACTCTTCACTATGACAATGAGCCAAACAACATTTACAAAATAAACTCTTTTGTAAACCTAAGGACTAACTCTAATCCCTTTGTAGCAAACTAGCCTCTAGGTAATTGCGACAACTTCAAGTTAACTCTAACTTGAAAAGTGTGTACCTATTACAATTACTTCTAATAAAGCTGAAAGATACAATATTTAATCTCCTACTACAAACCAACTAGACTCAAAAGATAATAGATGTAACTGGTTCTTCTAGCTGGTTCACGTAGCTTTTGTGTCGCACAAGGAATATGCTTGCAAAATTGCTTTGGTAATTTTGCTTTCAGTTCTTGTTTCACTTCTGCCTTTGTGCGATACCATCTTCAGCAGGAATGCTTCAACACTTTATTGAGTCAGTTGTTGAGATATGTTGTTCAATTCTATTGCAACTCTTCCTTGGTGGAAAAGTGTGTATTTATCTCAACTTCCTCCTTTTGTTTCTATCCTTGCTGAACTCGAACTCTAACCTCTTATCAATTTGCAACCTTTTCTCTTTAGAAGACAACCTCTTAGTTCATGGATAATTCACAATCATGTTTATCTCCTGTGCATAGACGGTTCTTGTGCCAATGGGTATGTTCGAGTATGTTTGCCCTGATGGACCTGGTTCAACTGGGTAGGCATTTGTCGGTCTTCAAAACCATGCAGTGACTTGGTTCAACAAATTCCCCCTTTTTGATGATGACAAACTTTGTGCTTAACCCTGTACAATCTTCAAACACTTTGTATAGTTTTAAGCATTTATCATAGAGAGACCAGGTTCATTAGGTTATAAATATCACAATTCTTTGAAATTTTGAAAAGAAGCACATATCTTCCCCCTTTTGGCATCATCGAAAAGTTGCAAAATGATAAACTTACCAGGGTTATTAACAATTACTCATGGCCATTGAGGCAACTACAGGTGCAAAGCATGATTAATCATCAAAAGAAACCAATAAGGTGTAAGCTAAGTAAGAAAATGAAACAACGTCAATAACTAACAAAAGCAAAATTCATTGATTAGATAGAAACCAATCACCATACACTAAAAGAACTAAAACATTCACTACCATGAGCAAAATAGAAATAGAAAAAATCCCAAACTGGGCATTGAAGGTTTTTTTTGGTGGCACTGGACTCCTAAGGCTGGGAAGGGGCAGATGAGGTTGAGGTCTTGGATTGAAGGAGAGAAAGCATTTGTTGAAGAACACCTTCATTCTGCTCCTTCTCTTTGGCTAATTCAACTCTGAGAGCATCCCGCTCAGCTTCAACTTCAATAAGGCGAGATTTCAATCGAATGATCTCAGCATCCTTTATCTCACCTTCTTGCACCAATGACCTGACCTTGCTATTTACAGGATGCTTCCTAGATGAACCAGGTTCATCCTCCGGAACATTTACATTGTAGTCACAGGTCAGCAGAATATTCTTCCCAAAGAAATCCTTAGCAACAGCCATCTCAGCTTTCTTCACAAGAACCTCGAAATGGGCAAGCACATCAGTCAGAATAAATCCATATGGTATGGCGTGTGCCTTGGCCCCATTCACAACTCTGTCCAAGAGTTGGATGATGAAAGCTGGCTAATTTATCTGCTTACCCCTATACAAGCATTCCATAAGCGTTAAGTCCATATAGCTGGCAATGTGCCTACGCTCTTGTCATGGTAGCAGGAACTTGATCAATAACTCGAAGAACTACTTGTGTTGGGGCTTCATTTCACTCTTATACAATGGCCTGGGCTCAAGTTCCTCCTGATTTTCACAGAACAATCTGGTAATATTCAGAGCAGAGGACATCCCATCGAGACTAGGCCATCTTTGCCTTGTGTAATCATCATAGCCCTCAGCAGGGATTTTCAGTATCTCTCCCAGATCCTTCGCATCAAACGTGATCTGAACCCCTTTAACTGTGGAAGTTACCCTGCCATCTTTGACACTTGCGTTGGCCATAAACTCCACCAACTCATTCCTTGCCAGCCTGCCTTCAAGGTGAATAACAATGTTCTTCCACCCTTACACCTCTAGGGTATTCATAAGAAAGATCATCCCTGATTCCTCAAGATCTCTCTCCAGTTTTCCCTTAAGAATAGTACGTTTGTCAAACATGGTGAATTTATCATATTGCTCACCAGACACCTCCTCCTCTCCTCCACTCCATTCCTCTTCTTCAACAATCTTGACTTTCTTGGCCTTAGACCTGGTCCTTTTTGCAGTGGTTGAGGGTGTGGCAGACACAAATGTTGACTTCTTGGAAGAAGCCTTAGCCTTCTTGGGTTTAGGTGTCTCTACCACAACTGAAGCAGGCTGCTCCTCATGATGGACCAGGTCCATCGTATCATCATCAACAGTAACAACCTCAATAGGCTCTCCAACCTTTGCCTTTCCCTTGGAAGCCTTCTTCTTCTTGCTCTCTCTCAGAGCCCTTTCCAACTATTCTTCTCCTTGTCGAACAACACTTCTAGTAGTACGAACCTTTGGGGCAGGAGCATCAGCAGATATTGGAGCTTTCCTTTTCCTTGGTGGAGCAGGGGTAGTGACCTTCTTAGACTTTGGAGTTCTTCTCTTTATGGGATTATAAGACTCCCCCAACTGCCTTAGCATCTCTGCCAACGTCACCTCAATATATGAACCAGGTTCATCCAATGACTTTTGAAGACTCTCCAGACCTGTTGCTGCCTCCCCAGAAATGCTTCCCCCTAAATCTGTGACTCCTTCTTCATCAATCACAGGAGCGGGGCCACAAATAGCCAAAGTGGCACCGTCCTCCCCAGATCCCCTTACAGAGCCCCCTTCTCCCTCTCTCTTTCATGATTTTTATTTTTCCCCAGTTTTCTCCGCCTATCCGGCATTTCTACATCAACAATTGACCCAACCAAAACAAACATGTTTTCAGAAGTAGCAGTTGCAGACCCAACTTCAAGATTACCTTGTTCAGTGTCAGATGAACCAGGTGTTTCATCCTCATTAGCAGATTTGAAAGACTCACTGGTGGATTGAGAGTCTTGGACCTTGTCATCTTGAAGTATCTCCTCTAAAAATCTGGCACGAGACCTAGAAGCCACTGATTTTCTGGCCAAAACTTTCACTCTATGTTCCCTGGGGGCTGGAGTAGGGGTAGGTGTAGGTTCAGGAGTAGGTTCAAGAATTGGAGGGTTTTGGTGAGTTGAAGATCTGGCTGAAGAATGTGAACTGTATACTGATGGAGAAATAGAACTAGAATCACCGCCCTCATAATCATGGGTGGATAAGGAAGATGAAACAGCTGGTTGTGAAGACATTTTTATGAAGAATTTGGAAGAGAAGAGAGTTGATCAGTTTTGGTTTGAGAGGAAAGATGAACTAGGTTTGACGGTTATGTTATGAAGAGGGGAGGTAATGATGGACTTTTAAAGATGTGGGTATTAAGTGTACAACGGGCAGAATATTTAATCAAGTGGGAGTCTAATCGATGTAGGAGTGTCATTGATTAGACGGTTATAAACCCCTAAATCTAGGCGACTTAAGATACGATGGGACTCCTTGAAACTGGTTCATTTTAGGATAAGTACTGAGAATTTGAATTGAACCAAATATAGATAGAGTCATGCTCATAACGAGCAGCGATGAACCAGGTTCATCGTGTTATAGTTGTTAGTATGCCTCAATTTACAAAGATAGAAAAATATCATTAGCAACCAGGGAATCATATTAATACATGGCAAGAGAGTATGGCAATAAAGTCATGTTACTGAGCAATGATTAGTCTGGTTAATTATCTATTTTAGTGTTTTTAGCCAATTTTTGTTTTTCAATTTTTCATTTTTGTTTTCAATTAGGTGATCTTAATCATCCCTAATTCAAGCCGGTTTCTCTCAAAGTGCTCCCTACTCAGTGCTTTAGTAAAGATGTCTGCAATTTGCTTGTCAGTAGCACAAAATTTAATTGAGATCATTCCTTTTTCATAGTTATCCCTTAGGAAATGGTGTCTACATCTATGTGCTTAGTTCCTTTATGATGAGCCGGGTTCTTTGTCATACTAATTGCACTAGTGTTGTCACAGAAAATAGGAATGCATCCAACCTCTATACCAAAGTCCATGAGTTGTTTCTTGATCTATAGCAACTGAGCACAGTATGAGGCTGTAGCCACATATTCAGCCTCAGCAGTAGACAAGGCTACTGAGTTTTGTTTCTTGGTGGCCCAAGACACAAGGCAAGAGCCCAAAAAGTGATCCATGCCTAAAGTACTTTTCCTGTCAACCAGGAAACCTGCATAATTTGCATCAGCATATCCTACAAGGTCAAAATTACTACCTTTAGGATACCAAAGGCATAAATCAGTAGTGCCTTTCAGATATCTCAGAATTCTCTTGACTGCAGTGAGATGTGACTCCCTTGGATTTGCCTGAAACCTAGCACACAGTCCTACACTGAACACAATATCAGGTCTGCTGGCAGTGAGATATAATAAAGACCCAATCATCCCTCTGTATAGCTTCTGATCTACGGATGAACCAGGTTCATCCACATCTAATTTTGTAGTTGTGGCTATGGGGGTGTCAATTTCCTTTGAGTCTTCCATTTTAAATCTTTTGAGTAATTCCTTCACATATTTTTGTTAATGGATCATTGTTCCATTTGAGTTTTGCTTGATTTGCAAGCCTAAGAAGAAGTTTAGCTCAGCCATCATACTCATCTCAAATTCACTCCCCATAAGTTAGCAAATTCCTTACTCAATTTTTCAGTGGTCGCACCAAATGTGATATCATCCACATATATTTGCACAACCAGGAGATCCTTACCCTTTTCCTTTAAGAACAGGGTATTGTCTATTTTTCCTCGTTTGTATCCATGTTCTAGCCGGAATTTTGATAATCGTTCATACCATGCTCTTGGTGCTTGTTTGAGTCCATACAAAGCCTTGTCAAGTTTGTATACACGGTCAGGTGTCTCCTTGCTTTCAAAACCTGGAGGTTGTTTGACAAATACTTATTCCTTCAGATAGCGATTGAGGAAAGCACTCATATGATGGAGAGTGAATTCCATGTGTGCAGCAAATGTTATAAGAAGTATGATTGCCTACAGTATTTCCACAAGGGCAAAGGTCACATAATAGTCAATTCCATCTTCTTGACTATATCCTTGGACAACCAGTCTAGCCTTGTTTCTTCTAACAGTTCCATCCTCATCGAGCTTGTTCCTGAAGACCCACTTTGTGCCAATCACTGATCTGTCTAGTGGTCTGGGTACCAAGTGCCATACTTGACTTCTTTCAAATTGATTCAGCTCTTCTTGCATGGCATTTACCCAGTCAGCATCCTATAGGGCTTCACCAATGTTTTTTGGTTCAATCAAGGATAGAAAGGCATCAAACGCACACAGATTTTTCAAAGAGGATCTTGTTTTGATTCCATATGTCAAGTCTGTTATGATGTTCTCAAGAAGGTGAGAACTCTGATATATGTGTGGTTTGAGCACCAACTGTTCACTTCTAGATAGTTCCATGGTGTCTTGTTGTTGTGGAACAGGATCAGGGCCAAGGTTCACATGTTGAGTTCCCCCTGTCATGTTGCTTGGGGTAGTTGGACCTGGTCCATCACCTATTCCATCTTCCATATTTGCTTCAATGTGTTCACTGCTTCTCACCAGTCCAAGCTCCTCATCTTCTGGTTCTTGTCTCTCAGAAAGAGTGTTAGTTTCATCAAAGACAACATGCACACTCTCTTCTACACACATAGTTCTTTTATTATACACTTTATAAGTTTTGCTATGTGATGAATATCCCAAGAATACTCGCTCATCACTTCTAGGATCAAATTTTCCTAGGGAATCTTTGCCATTATTGTGCACAAAGCACTTGCATCCGAAAGCCCTAAGGTGGGATATGTTGGGCTTTCTCCCTTTAAGTAATTCATAAGGAGTTTTCTATACCAGTGGGTTGGTCATGCATCTATTTATTATGTAGCATGCAGTGTTTATTGCTTCTGCCTAGAAACTGTGGGGTAGTTTGCTAGAAAGAAGCATGGTTCTTGCCATGTCTTCAAGAGTTCTATTCTTTCTTTCAACAACCTCATTTTGCTGTGGGGTTCTAGGGGCAGAAAAGTTGTGATTGATACCATGTTCATCACAGAACTCAGCAAACTTTGCATTCTCAAATTCAGTACAATTGATCAGATCTTATGGATGTTAGTTGATTTCCTAACTGTTTTTGAGTTTTTCTAACAAATGAAGTGAACATATCAAATGTTTCATCTTTAGAAGTTAGAAATAAGGTCCAAGTGAACCTTGAGTAGTCATGAACTAGCACCATATCATATTTCTTACCACCTCTGCTCAGAGTTCTCATAGGACCACAAAGATCCATATGAACCAGTTCCAACGTCCTGGTGGTACTAACCATTTTCTTACTTTTGAATGAGGATCTTACCTGCTTCTCCCTTGCACATGCCTCACAAATGATCACTGTCCAACACACTTAAGCAAGTGAGTTTATTTTCGGACAGTGTGGACAAGTGTATGATATAAATATTATTCATTCTCTTTCCCTGCAAAACAATCTTGTTAGTAAGCAGGTTGATCACAAAGCATTTTGTGGAGGTGAAAGCAACAAGGTTACCTCTGTCACACAATTGTGACACACTGATCATGCTATATTTCAAGCCATCTATCAGGTACACATGTTCAATGGAACGTGTGTTATCCTTACCTACCTTGCCAACCCCAATAATTTCACCTTTCTTTCCGTTTCCAAAGGAGATATTTCCTCCTTTGAGGCTTTCAAGTGAAAGGAACTGTTTCTTGTTCCCTGTCATATGCTTTGAGCAGCCACTGTCCAAATACCAAATTTGGCTGCTTCTCTCACTTGAACCTGCAAAAGGAAATAAGGGGTTAGTTTAAGAACCCAAACTAGTTTGGGTCCTTTTCTATGAAAGAATGGATGAATCAAGTTTTTTCTGGCCCAATTTGGTAACCAGTGTTTCTTTTTAACAAACCTCTCATTTTTTCGACTGACCTGCTCTTTTGCAGTACACTCAATTTTGTAGTGGCCAGTCTTACCACAGTGGGTGCAGATTTTATCTTCAGGGAGAGTGAGATACTTGCTTTTGGGATCCCACTTGGGCAATTGACTCCCAAAGCCAAGCCCTCTCCGGTTGCTACTATGATTCTCTTGAAACCATGTCAAGGCATCAGAGGATTTATTCCATTTAAAAGTTTGATCCAACTCATGTTTGACTTTACCAAGTTCTTCTTTAAGTGTCCTTATCTGTTCATCCTTGGCATACATCGTATCTTTTAGTTTTCCTATATTTTCTTCTAACATGACATGAGAATGATCAACAATCTTTTTACTGGATCCTTGCTTTAATTTTAAGTTTTCAGATTTTAGCTCTAGAATATCAGTTTCAAGTGGATGAACCTGGTTCAACAAGACAGTGTTTTTCTTTTCAGATTCACTTACTCTGATTTCCAGGTTCATGCATTTTGCTTTTATCATTGTACATTCTTCAGAGATTTTTTCCTTCTCTTTGGTTGTTTCTTCGGAATCATCCATGAAATAAAGTAGCAACTCAGAGAGTTTTTCATTAGATAGGAACTTTATTTTGTTTTTAAGATGGGAGATACTTACCTCTGGTTCTTCATGTGATTCCTCATCAGATTCTCCAATTGCCATGAGCGCCTGATCTTCATTCTCACCATCTTCTGATTCTTCATCTGAACTTTCCCCCCAAGCAGCAACCATAGCTTTTGTTGTGGTTTTCTTGGGTTGGACCAGTTCCTTCTTCCTGTTCCTTCTTTCAAATCTCTCCTTTTTCCATTCCACTTCCCACTGAGGACAGTTCTTGATAAGGTGGTCAGTCTTTCCACACTTGTAGAATGCCTCATTGGTTGGCCTTTTTGGAGCTTTTGCTTTGTTGTAGTTTCCTCCTCCAGAGATTCCCTTCTTCCTTATGAGAAAGTTTCTGAATTCTTTGGTAATCATGGCCATATCATCTTTCTCCAGATCTGCTCCCTCAGTGATCCTCAGTGCTAGACTCCTCTCCATCTTTGGAGCATCCATTTTCATTGTCTTCCTTCTGAGTTCATAAGCAGTAAGGTTTCCAATTAGCTCGTCCAATCTGAGGGTTGCCATATTTTTGGATTCCTAGATAGCAGTGATCTTACTTTCCCAGGAAATTGGCAAGACCCTTGTCAGGATCTTCTCTACCCTGTCCTCTTCAAGAATGACTCTACCAAGAGACTTAAGTTCATTTGTCAAAGTTGTGAACCTTGTGTACATCTCTTGGATTGTCTCTCCTTCTTTCATAGTGAAGTTTTCATACTGAGAGTATAGTAGAGTACCTCTTGATCTTTTCACCTGAGGTGTTCCTTCATGGGCTACCTATAAGGTATCCCAGATTTCTTTGGCAGTGGTGCAGCTTTGAATTTTATTGTACTCGTCTGGACCTAGTCCACAAAGTAGCCACTTTTTGGCCTTAGCATTCTTCTCCCATTTCATCAGATCCTCAGCAGTGCAGTCAGCTCTTGTTTTTGGTACATCTATTCCTTCAGCAGTCTTCTTCATGATGGCTAGAGGACCATCAGTGACTATGTCCCAAAGATAATAGTCTTCTCCAATCAAGTGGTGCTTCACCATGTTCTTCCACCAAGAGTAATATTGGCCATTGAAGAGTGGTGGCCTTGCAGTTGATTGACCCTCCCAGTTTCCAGGCAGTGCACTCATTTTGATCTTTTCTAAGGTGTTAGCCTTTTCAAGGATAACCCGCTCTGATACCAATTGATGTTTTATACGCCAATGCCACACAAGAGGGAGGGGGTGATTTGTGTGGTGTCCAATTTTTGAGTGCTGTCTTTTTAGAAGAATCTGGTTCTTCTTGGTGTTCCAACTTCTACTGTTTGTGAAAAAGTAATTGCAGAATTAAAGAACACAACAATTTTACGTGGAAAACACCTGGCTCAAAAGGTGGAAAAACCACGACCTACTTCCTAGTAGGATTTTCCCAAACTCTTCACTGTGACAATGAGCCAAACAGCATTTAAAAAATAAACTCTTTTGTAAACCTAAGGACTAACTCTAATCCCTTTGTAGCAAACTAGCCTCTATCTAATTGCGACAACTTCAAGTTAACTCTAACTTGAACAGTGTGTACCTATTACAATTGCTTCTAATAAAGCTAAAAGATACAATATTTAATCTCCTACTACAAACAAACTAGACTCAAAAGATAATTAGATGTAACTGGTTTTTCTAGCTGGTTCACGTAGCTTTTGTGTCGCACAAGGAATCTGCTTGCAAAATTGCTTTGGTAATTATTCTTTCAGTTCTTGTTTCACTTCTGCCTTCGTGCGATACCATCTTTAGCAGGAATGCTTCAACACTTTATAGAGTCAGTCGTTGAGATATGTTGTTCAATTCTAAAGCAACTCTTTCTTGGTGGAAGAGTTTGTATTTATCTCAACTTCCTCCTTTTGTTTCAATCCTTGCAGAACTCGAACTCTAACCTCTTATCAATTTGCAACCTTTTCACTTTAGAAGACAACCTCTTAGTTCATGGATAATTCACAATCATGTTTATCTCCTATGCATAAACGGTTCTTGTGCCAATGGGTCTGTTCGAGTATGTTTGCCCCGATGGACCTGGTTCTACTGGGTAGGCATTTGCCAGTCTTCAAAACCATGTAGTGACTCGGTTCAACAAAGGGTTTATGTCGCGACCCAAATTTCCCTCCATTGGGTACAGTGATATCACCTAGTCTTAGGGACTAGGTAAGCCTAACATTTAGAGAATTACGAAAATAATAAAAGAAATCTAACAATCTCGATATAGAGATCTTGACAGAATTACAATGTTCCCAAAACCGGTAATACAAGTCATAAGCTCTACGAATTTACTCTAAAATCTCTAATTAACACTGTTCGGAATGAATACAACAAGGTATGAATAATAAATACAAGAAGGTGACTCTGAAGCCTGCGAATGCAGCAGCAGGTTACCGTCTCCTCGTCAATGATCCGCGCATTTACTAACAATAATTACCTCGATCTGCACTAAAAAATGCGCAGAAGTGTAGTATGAGCACACCACAGCGGTGCCCAGTAAGTATCAAGATTAACCTCGGTGAAGTAGTAACGAGGACTAGTCGGTACACCACTGGTCTAATAAATTAAACAGGCATCAATATAGAAATGACCATACATAATATCTATCTAAAGATTTTACGATATAGTTAACAACATAGAAATAAAAAGTGGAAGGAATTACCGAAAACTAATCAACGGAACAACATAATAATACCAGAAGAATGGACAGAAAATACGAGCCAAAATCAGAAAACCACCACACAATAAACACACTGGTAACTCAGCACTGCGTCAGTATGTTCACATCAGACCTTAGCCAATAAACCCAATAAATTGGTGAAAACTTTTAAACAACAGTTTATATTGAAAGCTTTGAAGATATAATCATTTCAGTATAGAAAGATCCTCTTTGAAACATACTTTCTCCGAATGTGTGTGTGTGTGTGTGTGTGTATATTTAGAAAGAGAAGTCTTTAAAACATAGCTCTTTCAAAATACATGAACTTCAAATATACTTTCCCCAATAAATGCCTTTTATATATCATTTCCTGCAAGACAAATGCTTTTCAATAAAAATCTTTCGATCATAATTTTCTCAAAATAAATCTACCGGAACTCAATCCGTAACTCAGAATTTGTCATGCAGTACAGGGGAGAAAGCTCCCGGAATACGTCTGTAACCCCAATTTAAATATGCAATGCAGTACAGGGGAAAGCTCACGGAATAGGTCCGTAGTCCCAATTTAAATATGCAATGCAGTACAAGGGGGAAAGCTCTCGAAATATGTCTGTAGTCCCAATTTAAATATGCAATGCAGTGCAGCAGAGAGAGTAACTAGAATACCACAAGACATCGTACATTTCCACAACGAGCACAAAAGCAACAAAGACAAAAAAGCCAAATACGACGAGCAAATCAAACACAAGGGTTTAAATCACGAGAATGATAAAATTCACTCATAAGAAGTATCCACTTAAGGGAATGCCAAGACAAAGAGAAACAGTGTAACGACGGGAAAACAAGGCAAATATACCATTTATTCTTAACATTCAAGTTCACAACAAAAGAAACAAAATCATCTCGGCAAGGGAAGCAGCTATAACCAATCTCACTTAGACAATTAGCTTCACGGAATAAACTCAGCTTGAACAATGCTCAGTAATAGGCAACACCAAAGAAATATCATCAACATAGACGGTTATCAACTAAACCTAAGTAGCACATAAGGGAAAATCATATAAATCCCAATGTACGACTCAGAGGCATGCTTAAAACCAACGTATAGCTATTCCATTTTATGTTAAACAATTATAGGGCGAGATTATACAAGTTGTAGTCAAATAGGCAGTCTATGAAGGAAGATATAGCACAATGGTAGGAAAAGCAAAGTCTTCATTTAAGTCAATTAAGACCAAATAAGAAACAAGGACACTAAACAAGTAATTTCTAATTTGAACATGAAGAAATGAAACTAGCAATCAGGAACTCAAATGTAACAATTACCACTTCATACACGGGAAATATAAGGACCTATGAATCCTAAAAGGCCAACCTATTTGAAAATAAGTCCGAGTACGCACTCGTCACCTCGCGTACACGGGCTACAATCAACATAGAAGACTCAATCCTAAGGGGTAGTTCCCCCACACAAGGTTAGGCAAGATACTTACCTCGAAGACGACAACCCAGTACTCTAAAATGGACTCTTCGGGTGAAAAGACCTCCGGACAGCTCAGAATAAACTAAAACAACTTCAAAGTACACATAAATCGTATAAGCAACTATTTCGAATAATAAAGTTTCAGCCTTTACAAAAGTATAAAAATCGACCCCAAAGTTGACCCCCCCGGGCCCGCACCTTGAAACCTGTCAAATTTTACAATATCCGAATACCCATTCCGATACGAGTTCAATAACACAAATTTTATCAAATTCCGATATCGTTTGGTCCTTCAAATCATGATTTTTTAATTTTTCAATTTCCTTCAAAACCCACATTTTCCTCAACCCAAAACACAAATTTAATGATAAAAACAAGAACTAATTCATGGAATATATTTAATTCTAGTTGAAGAACACTTAACCATTCGAATTGTGTGAAAAACCCATAAAAATCGCCAAGATCCGAGATCTAGAGGTCAAAATATGATAAAAATGGTGAAACCCCCGATTTTGAAAACGTATATTCTGCCCAGGTTTTTAAAGCATCGCGATCGCGGGAATTCGTATGCGATCGCGTAGAGGAAAATATTATTGGCCAAAAATGGTTCTATGCAATCGCGTAGAGACAATTGTGATCTCATAAAAGGGAATTATGCTACTGACCGGCTTACACTATGCCATCGCGGAACATGACTGGCGATTGCGAAGAGCAAAAGGGAAGGCTGCATGGGTTGTACTTCGCGAATGCGACGATGCGCTCACGAACACGTAAGGGAAAAAGGTGGAGTTACGCGATCATGGGGGCCTTTACACGATCGCGAAGAAGAATTTTGAGGAGACCAGCAGAGGCACATCGCGATCGCGAAAGAAGCCTAGTGATCGCGATGAAGGAATTTCAGACACCAGAAGACAACAGTTCAAAATTTGAAGAAAACGGCCCGTAGCCCATCCGAAACACACCCGAGGCCCCCGGGACCCCGTCTAATCACGCAAACAAGTCATATAACCTAACACGGACTCGCTCAAGGTTTCAAATCACATAAAACAACACCAAAACGACGAATCAAACAAAAAATCAAACTTATGAATTTTAAAAACTTCAAATATCAAAACTTGTGTCGAAACCTATCAATTCAACCCGGAATAACGTGAAATTTTGCAGACAAATCATAAATGACACGACGGACCTACAACAACTCTCGGAATTCCATTCTGAGCCCGATATCAAAATTTCACCTATCAGTCGAAATCGCTGAAATTCTAACTTTTGCCAAATTACCTCAAATTACTCTACAGACCTCCAAAACCAATTCCGGACGCGCTCCTAAGTCTAAAATCATCATACAAAGTTGTTGCAATTAACCAAAACTCATTCTGAGGCTGTTTTCACAAAGGTCAAACCTCCGGTCAACTCTTATCACTTAAACTTCAAAAATTGAAATTTGCCTCCCAATTCGACTCCGGATTATCCGGTAACTGAATCCAACCATACACGCAGGGTTGGTATACCCAATTTGAAGTTGTTCATGACCTTACGTCACCGAACAGATTTTAAATTCTCAAAACGACCGGTCAGGTCGTTACATTTTCCCCCTCTTAAAACAAACGTTCGTCCTCGAACATGCCAAGATTCACCTTGAACTCATCCAATCACTGATTCCACACTTCTAACACACACCTGCAGGTGATCCCACGTCACCCCAACCTACATAAGCCTAATGACGCAATCACAACTACAATATAGCCTTCCCATCACCATCGATAAGCCTCATACCTCAATTTCTCACCTTCTACTCATCCCCAAAAGACCCGATTCTAAATCTGTATCCGGCATTAGCCTCAACCAGCTGCATCAACTCACGACTATACCCATAAGGCACGACCACACAACATAGCATATCACATCTAGGCTCAAATAACACTTTTGATCACAATAGCAGCCCGAAATCAACTCCGCATTGGTAATTAGCCCCCACATCTGAAAGAATTTTGTTTCCAAGCCCCAAAACACTGATAAAATACAATAAACACGAAGACCTCATTATTAGATACCCGACTCACCAAGTCACAACTAACACCACTGGGCACACCTCCCGCAAGCTAAAACTAAGAAGCACATAACGAAAATGACTGAATATGAAAAGAGAAACATATAAAGGAATTATCAAACAAGCCTTCAGGCGCAACTCTCTATCAATACTAACTTACGAAAGCAAAATAACAAGGAAGAAGCAAAGCATATGAACAAATCACAAGGAGCCCATCCTGATGCCCGGTCCAAACATATCGAATCACAAATATCACGAGGACCTCGCCCTCAACTCTAAATCGCATACCACAAATATATCATACCAATTGAAATTCCCCACTAACTCATCTCGACTGATAAAATCATAATGCTCACTGAACTCACATCTCGATGGAGTATCAAATCACAGCTCGTAAACAAAATACTTAGGGAAAATCACATTAAGCCTACCATGATGAACAACAGGGACTCACTTCTAGTCTCACCACTCTCAATGATGAATAAGACATCGATAGACACGGGTCACCACTCATAGAATCTCCCAACATGAGCAAGCATGAAAATAGAGTGCAAAGCATGAAACTCACTTATCAATACAACAACAAATAAGGTAAACTCGTTCCGACCAACAGAACTATAGTGAAAAACAAATGGTGCCCTTCTTTAACACATCGAAGCATACTCGTATGATAATATCTGGCACAACATCCTCCAACCTACTATATGAAACACATCAACCGGTCGGTCCTCCCCCTCTTGGCTCCCTCTACTCACCTGAATACCTTGCTATAACACACCTGCCTAAATCCTGGAACAATCTCTCACCATGTGACTAACATCTCCACGCTAAAAAAAAACCCTCTGCTGATGTGGCTGTGGAAACCATACAATACGAGTCCTCTAAGACCCATGAGTACCTGAAACCCCATGCGAAGATGGTAATGCAACTGAACTGGCTGACCCACAAAAACCTCTACCGTGTCGTACCTTGCCTCCATAACAAGGACCAGTAGATTTCTCCGGCCTTCGAGGCCTCCTTGCCTCCCTGAACTCTCTCTCCTGATCTCGTTTGTCATCTCGCTCCTGGCCCCATATGCTCTCTAACCGGCGAGCGATCCCTTCTACCTGCTGAAACGAGGCATCCGACTCTAACTCTCGCGTCCTGCTGAACTGAATATCATGCTTGAGTCCCTCAATGAATCTACGGACTCGCCTCCTAACAGAAGCAACCAAGTGAGGTACATAACTGGCCAACTCACTGAATCTGACGGCGTACTCCAATACTGACATAGTGTCCTGACGCAAATGCTCAAACTCCGCGCGTCATGCATCTCGGAGGGACTGGAGTGCAAACTCCCTCAAAACATCTCTGAAACCTGAATCCATGCAAGTGAAGCTGACTTGGCCAGGCTACCTAAACTCATATGCCGCCACCACTAAACACACCACTACTCTGAACTTGAGACGTGACAAAAGCAATCTCGCTCGTCTCCACAATACCCGAAGTACGAAGAATATAGTGACACTTCCCTAGAAAACCCCAGCATCACCTGTCGCCAATCCACTGAAAGATAGGAGGGTGGTACTTCCTGTACCTTTCCATTTCAAGGTGTTCTTCCTCCGATGATGCTGCCTTAACCACGCGCTGAGCTGAAACCACATGTTGTGCTGCCATGGAAATTGGACCCTGACCAACATGATCTCGCTGCTCTGGAGTGTAGACGGTGGGGGTCTAAACTCCTCCCCTGATCTGTGAGGTAGCCGGTGCACTATAATCAAATCTGCCTGAGTCAATGTACCAATTATACTCAAAAACTACGTCCAGATCTCCTGACATGCGGGGTAGCAACAAGCACCTCCAGTACCTGTCCCCCAACTGGACTGCTGGCGGCTCCTCAACGGCTGTTCTGGTAGGCATCTTAACTGCGGCACGTGCTCCTTTTCGGCCTCTGTCTCCGACCCTTGCTACATTTGCTCTGGGGTAACATCATCAGGAATCGCAGCTCGTGTCCTCACCATCGGTGAGATAATGGAACAATAACTTCAAACTTCAAGATCAACGAACTCGCACGATTGGAATGAAGGAAGTGAAATTGTCCTAATAGTTTCGTATCCTCTCGAAGATAAGTACAGACGTCTCCGTACCGATCCGCAAGACTACTACTAAACTCGCTTATGACTCGTAGCACCTATGAACCTAGAGCTCTGCTACCAACTGTCGCGACCCAAATTTCCCTCAGTTGGGTACCGTGATAGCACCTAGTCTTAGGGACTAGGTAATCCTAACATTTAGAGAATAACAACAATATTAAAGGAAATCTAACAGTCTCAATATAGAAATCTTGACAGAATTACAATGTTCCCAAAACTGGTAATACAAGTCATAAGCTCTACGAATTTACTCTAAAATCTCTAATTACCACTGTTTAGAATGAATACAACAAGGTATGAATAATAAATACAAGAAGGTGACTCCGAAGCCCGCGAACGCAGTAGCAGGTTACCTTGAGTCTCCTCGTCAATGATCCGCACAGCTACTAACAATAATTACCTGAATCTGCACACAAAAATGCGCAGAAGTGTAGTATGATCACACCACAGCGGTGCCCGGTAAGTATGAAAACTAACCTCGGTGAAGTAGTGACGAGGACTAGTCGGGACACCACTGGTCTAATAAATTAAACATGCATCAATATAGAAATAACCGGACATAATATCTATCTAAAGGTTTTATGATATAGTTAACAACATAGAAAAAAAAATGCGTAAGGAATTACCGAAAACTAATCAACGGATTAGCATAATAATACCAGAAGAATGGACAGAAAATACGAGCCAAAACTGAAAAAACATCGCACAATAAACACACTGGTAACTCAGCACTGCGTCAGTTTGTTCACATCAGACCTTAGCCAATAAATCCAATAAATTGGTGAAAACTTTTAAACAGCAGTTTATATTGAAAGCTTTGAAGATATAATCATTTCAGTATAGAAAGATCCTCTTTGAAACATACTTTCTCCGAATGTGTATATATATATATATATATATATATATATATATATATATATATATATATATATATATGTTTAGAAGATAAGTCTTTAAAACATAGCTCTTTCAAAATACATGAACTTCAAAATACTTTCCCCAATAAATGCCTTTCAAATATCATTTCCTACAAGACAAATGCTTTTCAATAAAAATCTTTCGATCATAATTTCCTCAAGATAAATCTATCGGAACGCAGTCTGTAACTCATAATTTGTCATGCAGTACAGGGGGGAGGGGGGAGGGGGGAAGCTCCCGGAATACGTCTATAGTCCCAATTTAAATATGCAATGCAATACAGGGGGAAAGCTCCTAGAATACGGCTGTAGTCCCAATTTAAATATGCAATGCAATACATGGGTAAAACTCCGGGAATACATCTGTAGTCCCTATTTAAATATGCAATGCGGTACAGGGGGGAAAGCTCCCGGAATACGTCTGTAGTCCCAATTTAATTGTGCAATGTAGTGCAGCAAAGAGAATAACTAGAACACCACAAGACATCATACATTGCTACAACGAGCACAAAAGCAACAAAGACAGAAAAGCCAAAATGCGACGAGCAAATCAAGCACGAGGGTTTAAATCACGAGAATGGTAAAACTCTCTCATAAGAAGTAGCCACTGAAGGGAATGCCAAGAACAAAGAGAAACAGTGTAACGAGGGGAAAAGAAACCAAATCATCCCGGCAAGGGAATCAGCTATAACCAATCCAACTTAGACAATTAGCTTCACGGAATAAACTCAGCTTGAACAATGCTCAGTAATAGGCAACACCAAAGAAATATCATCAACATGGACGGTTATCAACTAAACCTAAGTAGAACTTAAGGGAAAATCATATAAATCCGAATGTACGACTCACGGGCATGCTTGGCATCAACGTATAGCTATTCCAATTTCTGTTAAAAAATTATAGGGCGAGGTTATGCAAGTTCTAGTCAAATAGGCAGTTTATGAAGGAAGATATAGCACAACGGTAGGAAAAGCAAAGTCTTCATTTAAGTCAATTAAGACCAAATAAGAAACAAGGACACTAAACAAGTAATTTCTAATTTGAACAGGAAGAAATGAAACTACCAATCAGGAACTCAAATGTAACAATTACCACTTCATACACGGGAAATATAAGGACATACGAATCCTAAAAGGCCTACCTATTTGCAAATAAGTCCGAGTACGCACTCGTCACCTCGCGTACACGGGCTACAATCAACATAGAAGACTCAATCCTAAGGGGTAGTTCCCCCACACAAGGTTAGGCAAGATACTTACCTCGAAGACGACAACTCGGTACTCTAAAATGGACTCCTCGAGTGAAAAGACTTCCGGACAACTAAAAATCAACTGTCATGACCCCAAATCTTAATAGGTCGTGATGGCGCCTATCGTGGAACTAGGCTAGCCAACCATCAATTTACTGCGCATTTGTTTGATTATAACAGTGCACAATATAACAATAAACAACGGTCATAATAAAGAAATAAATTATATAAGTCTAACGCCCCCAACCATGAACTAAACAACTCTAAACAACCTCCCAGAACTGGAGTCAGTAATCATGAGCATCTAAGAATAAGTAAATCTAACTCTGCTAAAACTATAATATATGTCTCTGAATCAAATACTAAAGCTAAATAGGGAAGGGAAATGGAGAAGCTGTGGACGCTGGACAGCTACCTCAAAATCCCGTGAAATGCTACTATCGAGCCTGCGTCAACTACTGCTGCGAGCTAGTACCTGGATCTGTGCACAGAGGCACAGGGAGTCTTTATGAGTACGCCAACTCAGTAATAATGAAAATAAATCACAGTCTAAGTAATATAAAACACACAGTACAGATACACAATTCCAAAAAACCAGTAAAACACCAAGTCACCATGTAGTATTCATCAAATAATAAGTTCGAAATCAGTTTCCAGAAATCCTTTGAAAATGAGTACAATATCAGTATATCTCAGTAAAAAAAAACAGTTTGAAAACGAAGTAAATCATAGTTCGAAAACTCAGTTAAAATATTCATAAAATTGCCCCTCGGGCCATAATAATTTCTCATTGCATTATCTTTCAGTATTATCCCATCAACCAACCTCACCATCATTCTTCCCATCAGGCAACCTCACAATCACTCTGCCTATCAGGCATTCTCACGATCAATCTGCCTATCAGGCAACCTCACGATCACTCTGCCCATCAGGCAACCTCACAATCACTCTGCCCATCAGGCAACCTCACAATCACTCTGCCCATCGGGCATCCTCACCATCACTCATCATAAGCCCCGCGGACACCACTCAATCGGTACCAGCGCTCACTGGGGTGTGTTACAGACTCCGGAGGGGCTCCTACTGCCCAACCGCTAAAATAAGCCACAGCATGGCATAAATAACACACAATATAGGCCCACAACCTCACTCATATCATATCATCCTCACAATATAGGCGAGCAACCTCACTCAGTCAGACACTCTCAATTTTCCCTTCAGGCCATTATATACTAGGTTCTCGACCCAAAAACAGTGTTTTATTTTCAAGAAGTAGTATCAAAATACTCTGAGTGTCAAAACAAATTCACAGAAAAGACTGAGTGAAAAATCATAACATACCAGTGAGGAAAATAGTAAAAACATCCCCCAAGGGGTAAACAGATCAGCAATAAGCCCTAAACATGGCTTACAGCCCAAATCATATCAAGTATATATAGTACTATTGGAAATAGGCTTTAAAAGTCGTTTCGTAACTCAATAGTAGCCTAAGTAAGGAATATATCTCCAAAGTTTCAACCTTTGCATTTCAAAACCCGTGAAAGGGTGCATAGTCTGGGGCTTCATCCCTCAGGACAGGATTTAAAGACATTACTTACCTCAAAACTAGCCCGAAATTATTCCACAACCCATTTGCCTCTCGAATCAACCTCCTAAGGCTCCAAATCTACCAAGTTCAGATTTTTATCATCAACATATGCTTAAGGAAAAATTCCAATTAAAAAATATCGAATTTAGCTCAATAATCCGAATTCGGTCAAAACCCGACCCCCCCCCCCGGCCCGCGTCCCAAAACTCATAAATTCTTATACAAAAGTGTTCTTCTTCCTCTCACGAGTTCGTACATATAAAGAACACCAAAATCGGAGTTCGTTTGACCCCTAAAATCGACCCCTGAATGTCTCATAATCTCAAGCCCTAAAACCCAATTTTTCTATTGATTTTCCATGAATTACACTGGTTTTATGTTCTATAATCATCCATAATCGAGTTTTAATGATCAAAATACTTACCTCTATGATGAACAAGGATTTCCCTCTTCAAAATCTCCCCCAAGAGCTCTTTTCCGTACAACAATGGTGTAAAAATAAAGTTTAAGTCGCGGAGAGTTTATTTTATATTTTTCTGAACAGTGGTTCCACACCTGCGGCCACTTAAGCGCACCTGCGGTCCCAGGTCCGCACCTGCAAGTAATCCCCAAAAACTCGGCCTCCACACCTACGCCATTTTTCTCCGCACCTGCGACTTTGCAGGTGCGATCCTACTCCCGCACCTGCGATCCTCTACTGAGACCCTAACTTCTGCACCTGTGACCCCCTGCCCGCTCCTGCGGGCCCGCACCTGCGATCAAACATCCGCAGGTGCGGAAATCTCTGTGATTTCACACCAGCAGCCTTTTTTTGCTGCAAATTTCCAACTTCCGAAATTCCCGTTAACCATCCGAAATCAATCCCGAGCCCCTCGGGACCTCAACCAAACATACCAACACCTCACATATGATCATTCAAACTTATTTGCTCTCTCAAAACACCAAAACTAACATCAAAACACCAAATTTACATCGGATTCAAGCATAAGAACTTTGATATTTCTAAAATCCACCAATGATGCCGAAACTATTCAAAACAACTCCGATTGACCTGAAATTTTGCAGACACGTCCAAAATGACATTACTAACCTGTTCCAACCTGACACGTCCAAATTTTGCGAGCGCTCGTCGAGAGGAAAAGTGGAAGGTTGTTTTTCAGAAAATAGTTTTGAAGTACCTCTGGTATTGTGACAAGTACCGTGAGATGCGTGCACGGCTCGGAGCGGGTGGCAATTTCCAATCCCTTAAAGATGAATTAAACCAGAAGGACGAAGAGTTGGTGCGATCTATTAGCATATGAAGCGAGCTCGATGGATTTCTTATGGCCAAGGAGGATGTGCTTGAGGTAAGCAAGGGGGTCGTGGCCGAATGTATAGACCTTCAAACACAAGTGGCGAACCTGCGAGCCGAGGTTGAGCAAAGTGCACTCAGAGTTTCCGTCCTTAGTGGTGAGTTGACAGAGAATGTGGAAGAGTTGGAGGGGGCCGAGGAAGCACGGGTGGTGGAATTAGAGGACTTTATTCGTGTCCTCGGGTTTGAACGTGCAACTGAAGCGGAAACGACCGTACTAAGGGAGGCGCGACTTGATGTGCGAATTGGTGGGCTTGAAAGGGATGTCTCGAGCCTGGGTGATCAAGTTGTTTCTCTCGAGGCTGAGAAGGCAAGGTTGTTGGCATCCTTCCTCCTCTCAAGCTTCTGCCTCCCCCAATATTCCTCACCATTTATACGAGATGTGGATCCATGATGAGGCTGAGCGAGATATATATAGGAACTTGATGATCGCGGGGAATGTTCCTAAAGTCGTTTTTGAAGATGCTCGTGTTAAAGCACGTGAAGCCCAGCTTTCCTATGGTTATGACCCTGCAACGCCGGGAACCCGCGAAGATGAAGAGGACGTGGACGGGATTGCATCAGATAGTTGGTATGATGATGAGTATGCTGATGGAGTGGGTGATGGTGGAGATGGTGTTGCTGGACCAGGCGGCGGAGGTGGCAATGGCGCAGGCGGAGATAACGTAGCGTGATGATCCTGTACTTAGTTTTTTGTCCTTTTCTTTTTGTCTCTTCTTTTTGTGGGGGCGTCTTTTTGGCCCTTTGTAAGATGTTTATTTTCTTTGGAATGGAATAGCTGACTTTCTGCTATATGTTCTCGGCCCCTCTTTTTTTGTTTTTCCAAGAATGTCTTCCTTTGCAAGAGTTGTTTTGGCTCTTAGTTGGTTTGAACGAGGCCGAACATTAATAAATACTAACGAGGTCGAATGTAAATCTACCCAAGCGAGGTTGAGTGTGAATTTATTCGAGCGAGGTCGAACGTTAATAGAATCGAGCGAGGTCTAATTTTAATTGATTCAAGCGAGGTCGAATGTTAATAAATTCGAACGAGGTCGAATGCGAGATTATTCGAGCGAGGTCGAATGTTAATTTACCCGAGCGAGGTCGAGTGTGAATTTATTCGATCGAGAACGAATGTGAATTTATTCGAGCGAGGTCGAATGTGAATTGATTCGAGCGAGGTTGAATGTTAATTGATTCGAGCGAGGTCGAATGTTAATAAATTCAAACGAGGTCGCCTGTGAAATTATTCGAGCGAGGTCGAATGTGAGTCGATTCGAGCAGGGTCGGATGTTGATTGATTTGAGTAAGGTCGAACGTGAACTGTGACTAGCATAATATATAAACTTGGTGGAGAAATGAGAAACTTATGTATTTTCATATTTTTGCTTTGTTTATACATTCATTGGAGAAGTTTACATGCCTTTGCTCTGTTCTCGCATACATTGGAAAAGTCCCAGTATATCTAGTACCTTCATTGGTTGACCTGGAGAAGTAGTTGATAGGTTAAGCGATGAACTTAACACTTTGACTTCGAGACGCCCTCTTCGTCGCCTTGTTAAAAACCTCTCCAAGAAAACCTAATTGGGACAAAACACAGACGAGGGAAAAAGAGTACAACTTGAAGGGACGTCTATCTTTAGAAGTTGAAGTATTTGAGATGGGCGACGTTCCAGTTGTTCGGAAATAGTTTTCCCTCCATTGTTTCTACCTAGAATGACCCTTTGCTTACTACTGTTATGATTTTGTATGGGCCGTCCCAATTGGTTCCCAATTTGCCTTCCCGTGGGTCTCTGCTCGCTTGTGTTTTGGCTTAGTGTACATCGTCCTCGACTTTGAGTGGACTGACTTTGGCTTTTTTGTTGTAGTACCGCTCTGCCTATTATTTTTGAGCTATCATTCTTATGTAGGCCATGTATCTACGCTCCTCGGCCTCATCGAGGTCTTGCCTTCTACTTTCGTCGTTGCTTGACCCGCTCTCATTCGAGTACCTTAGGCTTGGTTCTCCTACTTCGACCGGTATTACTGCATCAGTCCCATAGACTAGTGAATATGGCATTTCTCCTGTGCTTGTTTTTGGCATGGTGTGGTATGCCCATAGCACTTCGGGTAGTAATTTTGGCCACAGTCCCTTGGCGTTCTCAAGCTTCTTTTTCACGATGTTCATTATTGTTTTCTTGGAGGACTCCGCCTTTCTGTTGCCTGCGGGATGGTATGGCATGGAGAGTATTCTTTTGATGTGCCATTTTTCCAATAACTCGGCAGTCTTCTTTCCAGTGAACCGGGGTCCGTTGTCGCAACTGATTTCCTTGGGGATGCCGAAGCGACATATGATGTTTCTCCATATGAATGTGATGACTTATTGCTCGCGCATTTGGGCGAATGCACGTGCCTCTTCCCACTTAGAAAAATAGTCAATTAAAACTATAAAAGATCGTACATTACCTCGTCCCCGCTGGGAGGGGTCCGACGATGTCCATTCCCCATTTGATGAAAGGCCAGGGCGAGGTGACTGAGTGGAGGTGCTCGCCTGCTTGGTGAATCATTGTGGCGTATTTCTGGCATTGTTCGCACTTTCTGAAGAAGTCAGTGGCCTCTTTTTTCACTATGGGCCAATAGTAGCCCGCTCGTATGAGGCATCTGACGAGAGCTCGGTTGCCGGTGTGAGCTCTGCAGTGGCTTTCGCGCAGTTCCTCAAGGGAGAGCATTATTTGATTTGGTCCTGAGCATTTTTCTAGGGGACCGCCAAAGGTTCTTTTGTACAAGTCGTTATTGACGATGTTGTACCTGGTCGCCTGCATTCAGAGCTTTTTTGCTTCTTTTCTATCGGGTGGGAGCATCCCGTCCTGCAAGTATGAGATAACACAATTGCGCCAGTCCCAAGTCATTTTTATAGTTCGTACCTCGATTTGATCTATTGATGAATGGAGGAGAGTGACCACGTCCCCTTCTCCGATTATACTCTTGGTAGCCGCCGCCAATTTGGCGAGGCCGTCTACTTCGACGTTCTGCACTCGGGGTATTTGCTAGAGCTAGCACTCGTTGAACTTGGGTAATAGTTTGCAGATTTCGGCGTGGTACTTCTGCAGGAGTTTCTCCTTAATTTGGAAAGTCCCCGCAACTTGGTTGACGACAAGTTACGAGTCGTATCGCAGGATTACTTGTCGCGCTCTGTAATTGAGTGATAATTATAATATTGCAATCACGGCCTCATACTCAGCCTTATTGTTAGTCATATCAGGGCATCGTATGGACTGGCGAACTACTTCGCCTATCAAGACCTCGAGCACGAGTCCCAGTCTCAAACATGATGCGTTAGAAGTTCCATCGGTTTATAGGACCCATTGGTCGTGTATATTGGTAGGAGCATCAACAGTTTCTTTTTTGACTTCGGGCATTATCTTCACACTGAAGTCGGCGACGAAATCGGAGAGAACTTACGACTTTATCGCCGTTCGCGGCTGATAGGTTAAATCATGCTCGCTCAACTCTATGGACCACTTGGCCAATCTACCCGACAGTTTGGGCTTGTGCCAGATGCTCCTTAGAGGGAAGGTTGTGACCACCGAGATGGGGTGGCACTGGAAATAGGGTCTAAGCTTTCATTTCTCGAGGTGTTGATACGTCGTTTCAGCGTCGACCAACATTTTGCTAATGTAGTATATAGGAGATTGTGTACCTTAATTTTCTCGCACCAGGACTACACCCACTACTACATCGGACACGTCCAGGTAGACCAGGAGGCGCTCTTCGGGTTCTGCCTTAGCGAGTAGTGGCGACGTGGACAGGTAGGCCTTCAGTTCCTTAAGGCATCGAAGCACTCAAAGTTCCATTTGAGCCCGTTATCCTTTTTGAGTACGCTGAAAATATTTTGGCATATGTCGGAGGACCGCAAGATGAATCTCGATAGGGCAACTATCTGGCCGGTCAGAGTTTGCACTTGTTTTTTGTTGGTTAACCTTTCTGGGATTTCTTCTATTGGGCCTAATTTGGTCAAGGTTGATATCGATGCCGCGTTGCGATACCAAGAAGCCGGGGAATTTACCATAGGTTACACTGAAGGTGCATTTTCCGGGGTCCAATTTCATGTCGTACCTTCTGAGTATGTCGAAGGCTTCCCTCAAGTGATCGACATGGTCTTCTTTCCTTTTCTACTTGACCAACATGTCATCTATGTATACTTCCATGGTCTTACAGAGTTGATCTTTAAACATTTTGGTCACTAGCCTCTGGTATGTCGCCCCCGCATTTTTCAACCTGAATGGCATCACCATGTAGTAGTATGTCCCCTGGTGGGTGATAAAAGTGGTTTTTTCCTGGTCTTCTGCCTCCATGAGGATTTGGTTGTTCCTGAATATGCGTCTATGAAGCTTAGTAGTTTGTGCCCGGCCATGGCGTCAATGAGTTGGTCGGTAAGGAGCAGCGGGAATGAGTCTTTCGAACAAGCCTTATTCAGGTCCGTGAAGTCTACGCACATCTGCCACTTACCGTTCTTCCTTTTCACCATGACTACATTGGCGACCCACTGAGGATATTTTTATCCCTGATGGAACCGTTTACCAACAATTATTCGACCTCTTTGCGGACCGCGTCGTTTATTGCAAAGTTGAACTTTCATCTTACTTGCCTTACGGGGGGAGGGGTAAAAAAGTTCGACGTTCAACTTGTGGGTTGCTATATCCTTCAGGATACCTAGCATATCTACATGGGAAAAAGAAAATAGGTCTACGTTACTTTTTAAGAATTGTCAAAAATTACCTGGATCTTGGAGTTTATGGCCGATGAAGGCTTTCTTGTTGTGGTCAGCGTCGTCTAGTTTGACGGGATTGAGGTCCTCAACAGTTGATCCTATGGCCTCTGTGATTTCGGGGTCTTTGATGACATCTGTACTTTCGTCGCCATATGACCCCGATTTTGTTAATTGTTATGCCTCCTCGGTAGTTTCTTTTTATTATTGGGTGTATGTGCAGTCTTGGGCGATGCGGTAGAATTCTCGAGATGTGCGTTGTTCTCCTCGGATGTTGAATACTCCCCAGGGGTGGGAAATTTGATGACTTGGTATAAGCTAGAAAGGATGGCTTTCATGGCGTGTATCCACGGTTGACCTACGATGGCGTCGTATGCAATATCCTGGTTCATGATATGGAATGTAGTCTCCAATGTGACGCCGCCGGCCAGGACGGACATCGTGATTTCTCCAGATGTCCGTTAAACAGCATGTTAAAACCTGTCAGTGTGATGCAGCGCGACACTATCTTATCCTCGAGCTTCATTTGGGCGAGAACTCGAGGATGGACGATGCACGTGCCACTCCCATCGCCGACCATAATACGTTTTACATCAGTATCAAATATGCATAAAGTAATGACAAGGGCGTCATAGTGAGGAAAGACCAAATCGTGGGTATCTGACTTATCGAAGATGATACTTTCTTCGAGTTCATCATATCGTTCGTGGGTGATAGATCGCTTGAGTTTGTGGGTGGTAGTGGACTTCACGTTGTTGATAGACGCGTCATCGCCTCCTCCGATGATCATTTGAATGGTTCGAACTGAGGAAGGTGGTTTGGGCGGTCCCTGGTGTTGTTCTCACCCTCGGGCGAAGTTGTCCCTCCCACGATCGCTTATCAGCTCTTTCAAGTGTCCTTGGTGGAGCATGTTCACTACCTTTTGCCTTAATGCTATACAGTCTTCGGTCTTCTGGCCTCGCTCCTGATGGAATTTGCAGAGGGCATTCGACTTTCTGGTGGTTGGGTCGGACTTCATCTTATGCGGACATTTCACCTTGAGGCCGAGCTACTCTAGGACGTAGACTATTTCTGAAGAGAAAACATAAAAATTATGAGCAGATAATAGTGGGGGCATACCTCTTTCATTTCGGTGAGTCCCTGTCCATGACCTAGATGGGCCATCATCATGGCGAGGTAGGGGGGTGGGACGGCCATTCTGATGTAAGGCTGGTGTCTTTCACGATTGAGGCGTGGACCTGCATGATCTCTTCGGTCGTCGTTTCGACGGTCTTTCCTCAACTCCATCTGGACCGTCATCAACCGCTAGGTTGGTCCATTAAGGTTGTCCTCGTCTGCTCTCACCTCGGCACAGTAAGCGTTGTATATTTCCTTGCAAGTAGTGGGGGGGATATTTCATGAGCCTGCTCAACAGTTTTTTAGTCGCCCTTGACTCGCTCCTTATTAACTCGTTCCGGAAAGCTGCTACCACCATTCCCTCTGACACGTTTGGAAGGCTCATTCTCGCTCTGTTGAACCGGGCGAGGAAGTCCCTGATTCCTTTACCGGGCGACTATTTAATGGCGAATATTTCATTCACCCTGGCTTTTGCTTTCTTGGCCCCGACATGGGCGGTGACGAACTTGTCGACCATCTCCTTGAATGTTTCTATGCAATGTGTTGGTAATTGTGAGTACTGTGCCAGGGCTCCCCCGATTAGGGTTTCGCCAAACTTCTTCAGCAGTACAAACGACACTTTTTCTTTGGGGAGGTCATTTCCTTTCACTGCAGTGACGTAATGGATGATGTGATATTCAGGGTCCGTTGTGCCATCATAAATTTTTAAGTATGACCGCATATTAAAGGTTTTGGATATGGCATGTGGTGCAACCTCATCTCTATACGGCTGTTCCACGAACCGGTCGACGTCCCGTTTTGGCAGAAGTTTTGGGGCGCCTGGTATCTTATCAACCCTCTCTTGTTGTTCCCTCATTTGGCCGCGGAGTACTTTATTATCGTTCTCTATTTCTTCCATTTTCTTCAAAATAGCTATGATGGTCTGTCACGACCCCAAATCCTAACAGGCCGTGATGGCGCCTATCGTGGAACTAGGCTAGCCGACCATCACTTTAGTACGCTTTTGTTCAATCATAACAGTTCACAATTAAATAATCAGCAAGCAACCATAGCATAAATAATATAAATAATTCTTAGCGTCCCCATAATATTCTAAACAACCTCCCAAGAACTGGAGTCAATAGTCATGAGCATCTAAGAATAAATAAATCTAACTCTGCTAAAACTATGATATATGTCTCTGAATCAAATGCTAAAACTAAATGAGGAAGGGACATGAAGAAGTTGTGGACGCTGGACAGCTACCTCGAAATCCCGTAAATGCTCCTATCGAACCTGCGTCAGCTACTGCTGTGAACTAGTACCTGGATCTGTGCACATGGGCACAGGGAGTCTTTATGAGTACGCCAACTCAGTA